>CM021539.1:47946-59783 GCA_010994315.2 Pisaster ochraceus | reverse complement strand
TGTCTTGTGAGAAGGTACGAAGTGTCCAAGGTACGAAGTGTCCAAAGTCACTTCCCACCTTGAAAAGGTACGAAGTGTCCAGGGTACGAAGTGTCCTGATACCCCGCATTTGTTGTTGTTTGATTGAAAAGGAATCGGAATAACATTAAATCTACCGCAACACCACCACGTACGCCTAGCCTATCATGAACATGTAAATTTTGATGAATATTCAAAAGGAAAGGGCGGAAGTCAACAAAAAAGGAGGGTCGGACACGTATGTCGCATTTTGTGCGCACGTGTGTACACACAGTACACACACCACGGACTTGTCCATAGCAACCGAACTAAACAGACAAGTCGCGTACTTAGAAACGTAAAGCAAGGAGTGTGTCACTGCTCCAAGAAAATCGAAGATTTTGTTGTTGTTTGAGTCTTATTATACTGAACATGGCTACAGCTGTACAGAGTAAGTCAATTTCTATATAAATTACGGTATAACTAAGTCACTAAAAAGTGCACTTTAATTTTATAATTGTTTCCACATGTTGGAGAACCACCGCCATCGGGTAAGTTTGGCTATTTTCGTCTTTCCTTCTGTTCGTAACAAGTTCTGTGTAAGTCCTCTAATTCTAATTTCTAAGTTTATTTTATGTTATTTCGCTTACTAACTGCTTACTGTTGTTAGTGTTCGTGTTACTAGTTAGTTACTTCAAAAAAGATAAATCCAATGTTATTATTTTATTTTTTTACGCCGCAGGCAAAGAAGGAATAGTTTGGTGAATTTTACGTCATAAATTCCAAATTTATGATTGTTCCACTACAGACCCAGTTACTTTGGGCATGGTGCTGTAGTGTTGGGCTCCGTTTAAAAACATTTTGATATCTCTGATCTCTGGTCATATTAAAATACTAGCAGATGTCAAAATTATATTTTTAAAAGAAAGTACAGTGCCCCAGTTACTGGGGCAAAAAGTGTAGGCCTATAAAAAAAACCTTTGTTTGGGGGATTTGGGCCTAACAATAGTTTATGTTTTTAAATAAATTAGGCTGGTCGTCATTCATTAGCCCCATGCATGCCTTGGCACTAAATATGGGGCTAGCTGGTCGTTAGAAATTATAAACTTGATAAATAATTTCAATGTTCCCAAACAATAATGACCAGCAAGACCCAGTGACTTGTTGAAATTTTGATTTAGATTAATGCTTGTATTTGTACTACCATCCGAACGAGGTCAACATTTCAAAAAGAGGAACAGTGCCCCAGTTACTTGGTCTCGCTGCTCATTATGGTTTGGGAACATATTACAGTATTAAGAGTTTAATTTCTGACTTTATTTCCATTTGAAAACAAATCCTTGGGAGCCAAAAATCAGAAAAAGGTAAAAGGGCCTACCCCCTTGAAATGTATGAGTACATTTTTAATAATAAAAAGAGAACTATTTTATTACTTTGGGGTTGTAGCGGGGATGCAAACATGGAATATAATGTCGGTTGATACGTGGGATCTACTAGGCAATCCACTGAGCTACATAGCCTTATTTTATAGGGCCAATCCACTTCGTATTCTTGAGTACGAAGTGAAGTGGCCCTATCTATGGGGCTGTGAGCTATGGAGTAGTGGTTTCAATCAAAATTCCCAGCAATTAAATACAATGTATCATGTGGGATTGTCGGCTACACGTCAAAGGAAGGCACTACATGATCTGCCATGTTAACAGTGTTCAGTAAAATTTAGTCAGACTCAGAGCCAGCAGAGAAATTATTAATATACCCCTGCATGATATTGGTCAGACTCAGAGCCAGCAACACATACATAGTACTACTATAAAAACTGGTGAAATTGCTGAATGAAGAAAATAATTCCTGTAAATGTATAAAATTTGTCTTTGATTAATTGTTTTGTTTTGTAGCGAGACAGTTTCAAACAATGCCTCCCTCTGAGAGACTAGAGATTCTTTCGAGACCTAAACATCTTCCCCCTGGATTCAGAGAGGATAGGTAAGCAGTCTGTCTGATAAAGTAAAACTTTTCATGTGTTTTTGTATACATCTTTTGCACTCATTAGTTCAGTTGTTTAATTATTTTGTATGGAAAAGGGGAATTTTAAATATCAATTTTCAATGTTCCATATACCTGTTTGTGTTTTAATGTGGTGTTATAGTTAATTTAACTGTAATAAAACATTTCATTATATTTTATGCATTTATGTATCTACTGGCACTCCCCACTGGTTTAGAATATTCTGCAGATTTGCACAATCTGCAGACTGTGCAGATTAGACAGGTCAATCTGCAGTGTGTACCTTTAATCTGCAGATTGTGCGTCTCACAGAAATTGTGCAGCTAAATCTGCAGATTGGGTTGCCAATATCAAGGTGTTCATGGCTTAGAAAGCTTTGTAAACAGCGGAGTGACTGGAACCGAGTGGCAAAGCCATGAGGTCCTCTTGCAACTTGTTTGCATTTTTTATGAATTATTCATAAAGTATGAAACGTGCATTCTTCATAACTTGTATGCAAACACGAATCTGATGACACACACGACGAGACCCTGACGAGACGTTCGTCATTGTATGCTGACCCGCTGACCCCCGTATTGTAGCTTTTGATTGGTTTGGACTTGTGCTACCGTTTGGGTAGCTAAAATTTATAAATAATAAAAACATTGGAAACTGCAAACAAGTTTGAAAAGGCCCTCGTGGCTTTGCCACTGGTGTGCGTGGTCTCCCCTTCCAGTCGCTTGGGATCGTGGCTCTATGAAGCTGTGAAGCCATGAAGGCCTTGACAAAAGGCTACAGATTGGGCAGCTCAATCTACAGATTGGGTAGATTTGCAAATTGGGCGGAATCTTGATAGCATAGGTTTTATTGGGTCTGACACTTTTATGATAACAGTTTTTTTACTTTTGTCTCAATCCAGACAATTTAAAATGTGTTTACATGTATGCACTTATGTCAAAAGATTTAAAATAAATAAATAAATAAATAAGTACACAAATACATACATAAATAAATAAATAAATAAATAAATAAATGTGACCTTGGATCAACTTTTACTCCAATCAACTGCATGTAGTTGTACTCCAACTGGACCCTTCAACCAATTTGTATTCCAACCAACTTATTGTACTCCAACCGAACTCTCTAACCAACTCATACTCTAATCAACTTCTATGTACTCAACCAACTTGTAATCTGACCAACTCAATCACTTATATTTTTTCATATGAATGTAAACTTTTCAAATAACTATTTTCAAAATTGTATAGAAGATGTGTATGGAACAAACTTTTCCCATGGAAAGAGAATCTTTGTTTAGGTTTCTTTCCCCTTAAACATCATGGTTTGAAACTATGTGCCCTGCAGGAACGGCAAGCCAACCAAACAATGTTCCTTTTATTCATTAATTTTATCTAATCTAAATTAGCTAAATCAGTAAAATGACTGACTTCCATTTACATGTAAGCCTACATGTAACATATTACTTTAATAAAACAATATTGGGCCGTACAAAGAAGAATTGACTCAAGCAGAATTTGAACCTGCGACTTCATTCAGTTTCCTTTGTGGTTATTATTATTGGTATTTATAATAAATAAATAAAAATTAACAATGGATTACAGAAGTATTCAAAATCGATGACTGATGATTGGCAGAACCAGTTTTGATATGCATTCTTTAGAGTGAAATATTTGCACTCCAAGTTGGTATGTAATTCTGATTGGTTTGCAATTAAATGTATGTGGGTGTAGGGGACAACCATTCGGTTGGAGTACTATATGTAGTCTGCTTGTATTTTTTGAACAAAATCATAAAGTGATAAAGTTCTCGTTTGTAGAAAAACAAAAAACAATCCAGCAAAACTTGTATCCAGATGTACACTGTGAAAACTTTGAACTTTATCTTTGTTGGAACTGAATACTTACGATATCAAGGGAATTGCTTGATTCTTAAGTTTAAAGTAACTTGAAAATATTTGTTTTCTGTACCCCTTAAATTTATGTGCACATTATGCATACATGGAAGTGCTGTAATAAGATCACTGTTTGCACTACATTGTAGCTCTTACCATCCCTGACAATGAAACTTTGACTGGACATTTCCTGGAGTCTCAATTCAATGGAAAAAATCAATAAGCACCAAAGGGGCTTTTTATGCCATGAAGTTACAAATGGTGTAACCTAGTAACACAGCTGCACAGGAATTAACCAAACACAATTAGTCGATCAGCATTGTTGGGGGTGTAACTCTACAAAGCACATACACATGTTTGCTAATGCTTTATAAGCTGTGTGTAATCGATTTTTCAATCCTTAGTGCTTGGGTGTTACATTGAAACTTAAGGAAGAGTTTGCATATTATGTGCTGACAAAATGTGATAGGCCTATTGTATAAGTATAGAGTTCAAGATGGTTGGTCAAACACTTTACTTAATTTTCATAACTTTAACTACTTTTTCTGGTATAGGAATAAACAATTTAGGGTTTGTAATGAAATCTCAGCTAAACGAGAAAGGGAAATCTTAAAACTTAGCAAAACAAAGTACTGCACTACGAAAGTTTGGAACTACATGTACATTTCCAGTGAAAGCATTATCTGAGAATAGGCTGATCTATTGATGCTGTAGGAGCTTATTGTATGAGGTTTGTTAACAATACATTTGAGTCCATTCTTCATCATTAATTCAGAGGTGAAAGATTGTACTAGGAAGACATGATCTACACCATTAAGGCGGACCAAATTATACCATCCTTACTCTTTGTATTCAAATAGCTATGCAAATGAACTAACAAGTCAATAAATAAATGTTATAAATAAATAATTATTCAAGTTTCTAAGTGGGAGGAGTTACATGTAAAGAAATTGAGACCTTGACTAAATTGCAAAATACATAGGACTACGGGGTTAGCTGTTTTGCTGTAAACACACACTGTCAACAAAACCTCAGGCACTTGTGTTAAACAAACTACATTGTACATAAAAATAGTGTAAAATATAAATTATGTTGAAGAACTGATTGAAGTTAGTACATTGTACAAGACAAACAGAATATTGCAGACAATTTACATTTCAAAATTATTAAATGATTTGAACACTCTAGCACTGATATCCTGAAAACTTATTCTGCTACATTCCTCGCTTGTACCACAAAGTGACCTATGTTGTCCACAGCCCCCAAAATGTGTATATCGCGATTGAGTGTGCTTACGTTTTAATTTTATTTTTTTATTTTTTATTTAAAAGCTGAGTTGCTGTATATATTCATACAGAACTGTCAGTGTGTTTTCATTTCTGCAGCTCTTTAGTAATTAATTCCTAAACATAAACGTCACTTTGTGAAAATGAAAAAACAAGTTTTACCCATGTGTACAAACCAATGCATATTGAGACCTATTGTATTCCTTCAATACATTTAAATTTTAACTTATAAAAGGTGCCTTCAACTATTCAGTAACCTTTGATAAATTTCAATACATTTTCAGACGTTCTGTTTACTGGATTGACAAACTACCTCCCCTTCCAGGACCAGAGGGAACCACAGCATTTGGTGAGTGATTGAGGATGATTTAACATATCTAAACCTGATGATATTATATACACACACAAAACTGACCCCACTTGTCAATATTTGCTTTCCTTTCCTATAGCTACTAGCATCTAAATAACCTCACCTTTTCTTTCCAGTCATACATCTGCAAATCATCCGAAATTGTTACAAATTTCACAAAGCTTTAAACAGATAGCATTGTCACCAAAATTACTTTTGAAATTTACGTAAAAAGCCTCCAAATTATATTGTATTTTTTTAAAAGTACTTCTTTACATCTATAACTATAGATGGTAGTTTGATAACTTTATATTGGCATGTCAGGGCTGAGCAGTCGAGTGCACTGGACTCAAGCTCTGGTGTTTCTGATCAGCAGAGTGTGGGTTCGAGCCCTGGTCTTGACACTTGTGTAAGCAAGACACTTAACCATTATTGCTTCGTCCTTTGGATGGGACATAAAGCTGTTGGTCTCGTGTGTTGTGTAATGCACTTAAAAGAACCCAGTTACTCATATTGCTAAGAGAAGGGGTTTGCCCCGGTGTTTCTGGCAGTGGCTGCATGCTGAATGCACCAAAGCACCACCCAGGTGTTGCATAAATGCGTCTCATAAAAGAACTTCAAAAACCTGTCTGGAAAGTAAAGATGAGTTCAGAAGCACTTTGAGTCGCCCGTAGATAAAACGCTCTATAAAAACTAATTATTATTATTATTATTATTATTGTTATTATTAATATCATTTCTATTATTATTATTATTGTATTTTGATTCATTTATTCAGTTCAGCATATCAATGAAAAGTTTTTCTCCTTTACCTACTTTAGTACTGAATAATTGGCAGGAAGGACTTTGCAAAGCCAAGCCAGTAAACTCTGCATGGCGAGGAGAAAAGTAAGAAATATTTAACCTACACTTAGACTCCTAAAGGAAAACACACTAGGCTAATTGTTTCTCATAAATTGAGTGTAAAGTGTACAATTGTTTTGCTTAATGATACTCTTCAAGATTTACAGTAGATCCTTCTGGAAAACCAATTTCTAGCTGAACTTCAAAATGCTGTTATTTCATGATTGGCTTTCAAAGAATGTAAAACTTATTCTTATTTGTGAGCATTGATAACATTGAGGTGTACTTTTAACAATTTTTGACTTTTTTATATTGGCAAAATCTAATGAATTGGTCTGCTTGTGTGCAGCAATTCATTTATTTGGAAAGGGAAATGTATATGGTTACAGCATGGTGAGTTATCCGGCTGACCATCAAGCAATAAGTTGCTTTGTGTTTTTTAAATTCTATTTGTTTAATAATTGTTTGTATTTCAGGCCTGGTCCCATCTGGCCAGTTAGTAAAGGTGCACAGAATGCAACTGCTAGTGGTCGTATAGAAGCACTGAGTGTAGCTAAATCTACCGTTCCAGGATTCACACCTGAAAGGGCTATTATGACTCATGTGAGTGATGGGGCAAAGAAAGCTGTGGCATCAGATCGCATTGATCAACTAGCCAAAGAGAAGACATACACTCCACTTAAGATCAGAGAAAGCTTTGAGTTTGACTGCTTCATATGGGACCAAGAGATCTCTCGAGCAGCTCGTAATGCACGATGCTCTGAACGTCTTGAAGTATTAGCTGAATCAAAGCGTCACCATCCAAACTTCCAGAATGCTCGTAGAATCCAGTGGGATGTGACAGATTCAGCTATGAAGGCCATAGCTACGCTACGACTTCAGCAGCTTGCCCGGCCAAAGAGTCGTGGTAAGAATGATAACTATGATCCATACAGGGTAACAGGGGCATCTTTGCATGCACGAGCAACACCAAGAATTGAAGAACTCAGTATGCCCATACCCAGGAAAGTCAGACAAAAGAGGGTTGGAGGAGGGCCAGGTGCGGGCGCAATGTAAAGTGTTCTCTCAGTGGATGTTTTTAATGATCTTGTATTCATTGGTGTATTTTTTATACATATTAACATTTAAGATTATCTACAACAACAGCAAGAACAAAAGCCATTCCATTTATCAAAATGCAAAAAAAAAAAGTTATGCAGCACTTATAATTAAATCATATGCATATTTTTTTTGCTGAACAAGAGGCAGGGTGTAATGACCTGCATCATGAGCCATTTTCAAAGTGGATCCGTTTTTTATTTCTTTATTTGTTTCTGTTATAGCCCATGCCTTAAACTCAGTGTTGCTTTGTCATTAGTATTGAGGCTTCAAGTCAAATGAGGTCAATGTGGTGTAAACCATTACAAAAGCTTCTGCAATCGTTCAATGTGGTTTAAATCCCTTCGCAGTATAAGTGGTATGAAAGAAAAAAGTTTTGTTTTAATTAAATTTTTATTTTATTTATTTATTTATTTATTTATTTATTATTATTTTTATTTACTATTATTATTATTATTATTTATTATTATTATTATTATTATGTGTTAATTACTTATTTACACATGTTTATTTTATTTTTATTTTTATTTTATTTTATTTTTTTTGGGGGGAGGGGGGTATAAGGGTCACTGGTCCCAGCAAACTTCACCCTTCCTACGTTATAAACATCCAAATAACTTGGTAGAAACCCCAAAGTCACAGTTTTTTATTGATCCAAAATTTCAAGGCAGGTTGGAGGCAAAGCCCAATTCCCATGGGATGTAGGAATAATAATAATAAAATAATATTAGTATAGAATATTTAGTATAGCATCAGTATCCGCCTAATAACTTGAGGAGGAAAATAAATTAGATCTGTGGATTGTGTGAGTATGCTTGTTTGAATCAGTGAGATTTTAAGTTTTTCTTGAATGTGGTGATGGGTGGAGATGATTTGACAGTCGGGGGAAGTTGGTTTTACACTCGGGCTGATGCTGCAGAAAATGACCTGTTGCCCCAAACAGTAGACGTCCTGGGCTGATGAAGCATCATGAGCTCATTCGAATGCACTTCGGTGTATGCCAAGGTGTATGGAAGAATAAGATTGATGAAGTATTCTGGAGCATTGTTGTGAAGGACTTTGTAAATGAATAGGCCAAGTTTGTACTGAATTCTGTGTGATATTGGCAGCCAATGGAGCTCCTCTAATACAGGAGTGATGCGAGAATATTTAATGGTGAGAGAGACTAGTGCACAGTATACAAACCTACCAGTGACTCTGCCATGCCTTCATGTAGTTGCCATTGATATAAGGTCATGATTGATAGATCAGAGCTGTCTGGAGAATTGGTGTTTTGACCAATGGATGGAAACCTTGGACTTGTGTAGTTGTATTTAAGAATAAGTGTCAAAGGAGTTGGGGTAATGCTTGCAGAGCTTTTTTCTGTTGGCAAGCACAATTAAGGCCTGTGATGATATAAAATAAGTGTTTGGTGCTTTGTAAGTCTCAACAAAGCTTCAGGAAAAATACTGAGCGTAAGAAAAGGTATGCCATGCAACTTTTGTAGATGTTATTTCCAAATTTCAATGGACTGTAAAATACAGATCCACCCTTGAAACGAATTAGTAATAAACCTTCCTGCAAATGGGTAAATAGGGTAAACCATAAAAACTGCTTTATTATGATAAAAGCTTGTGCACTAGGATACATGTATATCTGCAATACAATCAGATCAGTTGCTGTTGGTTCTGAAATTCATACACAATTGTATGAATAAGACCTAAGGCAATCAATCTGCCTAGGGCCTATATGTGATTGTTACATTGAATCAACCTATGTACATGTACTTACATACATGTATATACATTAATTGTAAGAAGGGCCTATGAACTCGTAAACACACAGCATTAGAACTTATTGAAAGTATATTTTGTTTATACATTGCACGTTATTGAACCTTTTAGCCTAGATCAGACTTCACAGGGATAAAATTCAAGTTACTTGTTATAGTAACTTTATTTTTTCACCCTTAACAAGTGGAAAGTTGTGTTTTCCCATTGCACCACACAGCATCAGTTTGAAAGCATGGTTAGTTTCTGTGCCTTTTCACTCATACTATTAAAGTAAATATTAACAAAATATTTATCAGAATCTTTATGATGTGATGATCTTTTAAAAAATGGCCTTGTAACGATTATAATGATCCGCAGTTATAGCACTTTATCACAACTGATTGGCATTTCAAAGTGCTTGTTGGTTTGAATACAACAAAGATATGTAGAGCTGTGTTTGAATAAGACCATTTTATCAAGTAGCAATTTAAGATGACGGCGCAATCCATACCTGGTTTCAACATACATACTATCTTTCCCATGGAACGTACAGAGATTTGGCTTGTCATCATACCATCTATTGTGATGAAGAGTGAGAAGAGGCAAGAAAGAAAAGAAAAAGCCATGCATTTGAAAAGCTATTTTGAAAAGATCTGTCTTTAGAACATTTAGAATGATGTGTAATATAATGGTATATGGCATCAAGCCTTCTCTGTATATTTTGCTCTTGCAGAACTCTTTATATTAACTGTGCCTAAAGACAAATACAGAAAACAATAACAACGAATTTTAGAATGAATTGTCACAGTTTTTCAACTTTGAATTTCTCAGACTAAACAGAATTATACGTGAAAACCACAAACCTGTATTAAAAAATCAAGTACTTTGTAATTTATTGCAATGGTATTTTAATATATTCATATTGTTTTTTCCATGCACGGTTTGAAGAAATGCTCTTATGCCATCATTATGTTCATCACAAAAATGTTTTTGATGACACTCCTGTTTGATATTATTAAACTGTACACAACAACCTTTTATCTTGTATTTTAACAATGCTGAATTTACTTAAACTTAATGTAATGCATGTGTTTTGGCAATAAATTCATAAAACGCATAAAAAGACAAGCTACTGACCACGGCCAGTGCATTTTATTTGAACAAATTTTGTATTCCTGTGATCAGATTTGTATGTACAGACTTCAAGCCAATATTAGTGAGTGTGCTAACAACTGCCGAGCATTTAATCATGTGTTGGTTGGTATCTGAAACTCATACACCTCTTGTATATTCAGTTTTGCAGTAACACCATGTGTACATAACTTTGGTGTGTAGATTTTTGTTCTTTGAGAGTTTGTCTTGCTATGAGTATTCTTCTTCTTCTGCAGAGTAGATTTTGCAGCGGTTGTGATAATAGCAAGACAATTTCTCTATGACCAAAAATCAATACAGCAAAGTACATAATTATACATACTGTATACACAAGGTGTTTTACTGCAAGGTGAATATACATTGATACCTCACCATGCAATGCCTTTAATCTCATTTATATACACATGTACATATTGTAATGGCATATCATAACCCCTCCCCCACCCCACCCCTTTCACCAATAACACACTAAACAAATCTTGGTACATGTGAATGTATAGCAAAGTACAATCATGACGAAGAAAGTTTAATTCAGGAAGTTTGTTTGTCATATTAAAATCACTTCTTGTTCAGCTGAGCCCCATGCTTTCAAACTGACATAAATTTGATGTAATATCTAACACTCAGAAAAAACCCAAAGGCAAAACTTTATGGGGGGGGGGGCCTCATTAATTTGGGCAAACGAATCAGCAGGCACAGCAAGAAGGGGGGGGAATGGACAGAGAAAGCAAAGACTTTTTGTAGTAATTGGTCCTTGTGTTTTTGTTTTATACAATTCTGAGCAATCAACCCATCTGTCCCCATAAGCTCGAGAACAATTGATTGGTATTCATTTTGTCAAAAAAAAAAGGCTTTACTTGATGCATAGAATGAGTTTCATTGTATAGCATAGCAAATTGCTACACAAAATGTATAGTTGCTACCCAAAAACACCAATTGCTACTCAATATTGGCATTCGTGTGCACGAAGTTAGTTCAGGAGTTTTTGCTATGCAAAAATGTTGGAGAACATTGTTTTCCTGTGGAGTCAATTCTTTTAGAGCTCAAGTAATTTGAATCGAGAAGTATGATCATTTCAATAGAACATTTATTTCCACATTTGCACATATAGGCATCATCCTAAAAGCCAATGCTTGTGATGGATTAAGAAATATAGAATTAAGAAATAAGAAATAATGGCAAAATTTAAATGAAAAACGGTAGAACAAGTAGACAAAGAGACTAATGATACAAACTATACACTTAGAGATAACATTTATGTACATGTATCAGGTCAACGTAAGCACGACAATAGATAATAGATAAGTAACGGCTAAACCAACTAATATCAATTACTTTGAGAATTTAGTAAAAATGTTTTTAGTTTTAATTTAAATGTAGTACTTGATGGTATTTTGTCTTAAGTGATCTACAACTAATTACACAAAGCCAGCACACTTATTTTCCTGGAGTTTTGTTATTCATAT
>CM021539.1:6850-17001 GCA_010994315.2 Pisaster ochraceus | reverse complement strand
CATAAACAATAAACAATTTTTAAAAAGTCTCAGTAGAGTGGAGTTTCATTTCCTCTATGACTCACCATTAATAATAAGTTCGTTTATTTTTGTTTCATGGATGTACACACCAGTGATTTTTTTCATTTAGGGATCTCAGAAAACCTTGTCAGGATGCAGCGGAAAACTGTCTTGAACTGAGGATGTTTGATGGCATAGATGATTGGATTCAGACAACTATTACCCATGAAGATGGTAGCTGCAAAGGGGAACACTTGTCGACTTCTTAGGACTAGAAGGGTAACTGCATACAGAACAACGCATAGAATGAATGCACATACCACAAGAAATAAATTCATCGTGACTTGAACCTGAAGTCTACTTCGCTTCGGTCTTTGTTGTTGAGCTGTTGATGAGGATGCAATATCTGGTGTTTTGGGGTGAGCAGCAGTTGAGCTGACAGTATCAACGACCGTGGACATGGTCCCTGTTTGGGTGCGCAGTGAGGGTTGGACTTTCTTGCCATGCTGGTGGATGTAAATGAACACTCTGATGTAACAGTAAATAATAACAGACAACTGGATTGGGCAGAATGTAGCAAAAAGTACAAAACAAACCCTCCGTTGGAATGAGCAAGCACCCAACTGCAAGAGGAATATTTAGGTTCAAAGCCAAGCTGGATGTAGCCGATACATGTTGGTACAACTGTGGTGAAAAGAGAATCAGCCATATAATTAAAATGGCAAGGATTGTCCGTTGTTTGCTGAAGAGTTAACGATAATCTCTTGTTTCTTGGTGATGAGAACGTAGCAGTTAACAGCGATACATGCCAAGTTGTTGATACTACAACCAAGACATGTGAGGAACATAAACGCTGTCATGGAGCACATCACCATGGGTAATGGCCATTCTGTTTCATTTAACGTAGCCACTGCTGTAAACGGTATAAACAAGCTTGTCAACAAGTCAGCCACGCTGAGATTAAACACAAAATAGTTTGTGACACGTTGAAGTTTTGGTGACGACAGGATAGCGATGATCACCAAACCATTTCCAGCAACTCCTAGAAATGACATTAGAAATAAAATTGCTGCAAGAACTTGGCGTTGGGTGTAACTAAAGTAGGCACAGAACGTACAGCTCACAGAATTGTTATTGATCAGAAGTTCACTTGCAATTGTTGAGTTGATTAAAGCTGCCATTTCTACAATTTTAATGTCTTTGATGATAATGTACATGTACACATGCAGCTCAGATTTGGTTCTTGTGAACATAGTGATGTCGTTGATTATAGACTCATTACATGTATCTGTCACTAACAAGACTAAGTAATCAAATTGAATTGTGGGTGTGTAACCTCCAGTGATGATTGATGGTGACTAGTTGATCTATGGAGTAATCAATTGGAGAGAGTGGCGTTCCAGGGACATGGTCAACCCGCCTACAAGGAGGAATTAAAGTGAAGGTTTAGTGATTCGAAATCTACTCTCATACCAATCACGCCCAGTGTCACTTAAAACTATCCCAACTGAGATATAGTATCACCCTGATTGGATGCTTCTTCTCCTGTTGAGGGTATCAATCGGGAAACCTGTATGTAATATCAATCAAACTACCCCAATTGGGATATACATGTACAACTACCCTGATTGAATGCTTCTCCCGTTTAGGGTATCGATGGTTCCCAATTAGGAAACCTCTGTGATATCAATCAAACTCCCCCGATTGGGGTATGTAACTACCCTGATTGGGTGCTTCTTCTCCTGTTGAGGGTATCAATCATTAAACTTGTATGTGATATCAATCAAACTACCCCAATTGGGATAAACATGTACAACTACCCTGATTGAATGCTTCTCCCGTTTAGGGTATCGATGGTTCCCAATCAGAAAACCTCTGTGATATCAATCAAACTACCCCGGTATGTAACTACCCTGATTGGATGCTTCTTCTCCCAATGAAGATATCAATGGTTCCCAATCAGAGTGACAAGACTTTTGTTAGATTGTTATGTCGACATTTCCTTTAACTCGAGGGCACTTCAATCCGCTTAAAATCGAGGGAGGATGCGGAGGACATCAGCTCTGAGACACCTGTATGGGGTTGATGATTACATGCAATGTCATCCTATGATGGAACTCTCTTGTTTTTCATTGGATACTGAGGACAAGGATCATTAAAATAAAATACACATCACTTTCAGTGGCTTCAAAACAAGGTCATCTTTCTTAAGAGCAGTAAGTATTGATTACAATTCAGGAAGACAACTGATTGTAGTCCTCTACAGAAGCTTGGTTTGTTTTTTAAGTACATTCCCTCGTGGTTTATTACTTGATATTATACATTCCCACAGGTAACAGGAACACTTTGGTCTTTCTATCCTCAAGAAAATGAAGGGAAAATTCAACTATGAATTCCTTTTCTTCTTGGAGATTGCCTGGACCTGGCTGCCTGTAAATTGCCTTATGCGATGTGGTCCTAGGAACAAAGCATTGCAAGTCATATTGTTGAAAAACTTCAAAAGACAAACTTTAAAATCCTAATTGACAATAATGCGTGAGTATGCTCATTTTGACAAGGGACTTAGACCAAACAGACTGAAAACACCTGTTAACAGACTATTTTCTTTGTGATTTATTTTGGCAGAATGTTGGCTATTTGATGTACAATGATCAATTGCCAGACAAAAACAGAACAAATTCAAAGTATGGTCACTTAAAAGGTAAATATGACTATTTATGTTTGAAACCATGTTTTGTAAACAATGCATGACATTAACTGATCTCAAATTCCTTGCCATTTTTCACGTCTCTTGCTTTATCAAGTTACCCAACATCTAACAAAAATCATCATCATCAGCATCATGTTTAGCTCTGTCTAACATTGCCAGGTGTCAAGTGGCCAGAACTCTGAAGAGTCCACTGTGGTTCAAATTTCTCTTTTAAATTATTTCTTGTAAAATTCATCAACAGTGCCTTGTTCATTGCCTCGTACCCTGCTTTCGAATGTTGATTTCCTTCCTGGTTGTTAAATACATGTAGGAGTTGTGTTGTCAATATTGTATTTGGTTGACGTGTTATGTGAGCAAGGCACTTCCGTTGTTGGAGTTTGGTAAACTCGCTCATATCCTCTGTCTGACAGATGCTGTGTAGATCCGCATTTTTAAGACAAAGTGGAACTATGTAAATTTCTTCCAAAATAGCTGGCTTTTAGCATCTTCAGAAACCTAGTCGTGTATAGCATAACAGTACAAAGTTTAATTTCCTGCATTTCATTTGAGATTGTTTATGTTTCATGAAAATATAATTCCATGTTTATTTGACCTTTCTTTTCATAGGTGATTTAGCATTTGATGCAAGCAGCGGCTTCTGGCTCGTCCACAGTACCCCCAAATTCCCTAAAAATTCAGCATTGGGTTACAACTGGCCAGAGAGTGCAAGAAAGAATGGACAGTCTTTCCTGTGTGTAACATTCGACTACGATCAATTTGAGAATATTGGTAAATCAAACTACGAAGCAGTCAACCATTTTTATAAAACTTGTGGTGGAAACAAATCTCTCACTTGAACAATTAATGGACTCCTTTCTTTTCCTCTTGTGACCGCCTTGAGCACCCCTGGGGTGGATATGTTTTGCGCGTTATAAATATCTTTATCATTGCATATGAAGTCACACTCTCAAACAGCACCCTCACTTAGACAAAAGGAGGCAGATCATTGGACGACAGCTGCTCTTGGTGCGTAAAAACTGGCACACGATCTCAGTGTGTACCAGCAGCTTTGCGCATTATGCAAGGTGTCTATCACACGCACGACTTGAACAGTCTATTTTGAATACTATACAAAAATTACTGCTTGATTTTTTTTAGCATTACAAATTTCACAAACTTTTCTCTCTTTTAGGTCAACAGTTGATGTACAACTACCCCTGGGTCTACAGCTCCAACGTTCCACCTCGACTTGCTAAGAAAGTCCCTAGCATAGTTAAAGTTGCAGAAGAGGATCATGTAACTAAAGCACCTTGGAATAGAGCTGTATCCCTTACATCTACTCATGGACAGTCATTCACCAGTTTTGCCAAATCTTCAGAGTATGGTCAAGGTCAGTAAACTAAATTCTAAGTTCTGTATTCGGGTTGGCTGAAACACGTTCACGTGGGGTTAACTAATAATAGGCAAGTGCATGAGATTTTTATTGCAACACGTGGTTTATTTTTTTTAATGAGTCACAAAAAAACTTTTATTCTGGGTTTCGGCCATCCGCGGAAACCACCTTTGTTTTCGTCGAGATTGTTTTTACTTCATATGTTTATTCTTCTTTCCGAAAATCTTCGGTTACATTTACACGTGAAATTTGTTATCGTTTGATCTAAAAAAAATACAGTCTTAAAACACACAAACAACACATCAAATGAAAGCTTGTGCTCTAAATATTATTTGGAGCAACATGTATTTTTTAGTGTTTTTTATTTCTTTCTTGACCATATAATATTAACGATTTAAAAACGCCCGTAAATCTATCGTGAAACAAGCACGATCGCCATGCCTGTGTACATTACACGTAGGTCGCGCTGTATGTAGCGCACGGTCCACACACCAAACAGCCATTCATTCCCACATGGCATTGTTCAGACCTTTGGATCTTTCATTCATTCATTGGTTCACTGCTTCGCTTGCAAGCGTTTGGGGATATGAGGATGTGAAGACAATTAAATACAAAAGTTTAACTTGTATAGCGTCCTCTTGCTGGTAAATTCTAGACCTCGGAAGCCTTTGGGGATATGAGGATGTGAACACAATTAAATACGAAAGCTTTAAGGGGATATTTATAACGGCTTATCCCAACGTAAATTGAAGAAATTCTCCAGCCACAATTCATTTCAAGGTCTGTTTTTATGCGAGGTATAGTTTTTTCAATCAATTTAGCGTAGTCATGGTAGTTTATTACGTAAAATTGCGCATCGTCTGAACCATAATAAAAATTATGTCAGAGAGTTATAATCGTTGTACCAATTTATCGTAACTTAAGGCACATGTAACTTTTTATTTTTAAAATGTGACCATCATTCTTGACAATACAACCGAAACCCCAGTTTTTGTTCGTAACAAACTCATGTCTAGTTCTCTTTGTTTCTTTGCAGACATTTATTCCGCTTGGGTCGCCCCAACCCTCAAGAGCAACCTTTTAACCGAGACTTGGCAGCTTGGCAATGTTAAAAAATTGGGGTCATACTGCAATGGGACTTATACAGTCGAGAACATTGTTAAAATGGATCTTGGGTCAGAAACTTTCAGCGCGAGTAAGGACCATTCAAAGTTGGCTGTGTCTGCTCCAAATGGATCAAAGTGGATTTGTATCGGGGATATTAATCGGGTGGTAAGTAGAAGTGTTGTGGCCAAGTGGTTAAGAGCACCGGACTCAAGCTCTGGTGTTTCTGATCAGTAGAGTGTGGGTTCGAGTCTCGATCATGGCACTTGTTTCCTTGAGCAAGATACTTTACCACAATTGCTTTGTCCTGCGGATGGGACATTAAGCTGTAGGTTCCGTATACTAGGATTGATAGTGCACTAAAAGAACCCAGACCACTTGTCGTTTGAAGAGTAGGGGTTAACCCCGGTGTTTCTGGTTCACATTGCAAGCACCTTTGTTTACAGGTTTCCTCAGGCTTGCAAGCTACAGTGATTAAGTTCACTAATGAGGCATCCTTAGTTTCATTACCAGAAACATAACAATAATAATAATAACAACAAGTTCAACTGTTATTTCTCATGAAAGTATGAAGGTAATTAACCAGTCCAGACAATCTAAGTGGAAAAACATTCTCATTTTCAGACGACGTTTAAAAATGCATCTTGTTTCTTTTATTGTTATTTGACAGTTACCCCAGACACGAGGTGGAGGCACAGTTTGCTTTGAGAATGCATCTGCCCATCAGAACTACCTGAAAGGAATCAAACAAATTGAAAAATGTCCTTAAGTAAACCAATGTTAAGGGTATTATACAGGATTGGTAGAGCTGACAAAATAGTCACATACAGTGTTCATGTTTTTTGTGATCAACCATATACACGGCTCAATCCGTTGTGTGAGTCAGGAGAAAATGTTGAAAAACCATGCACAATTTTCAGCATGTTAACACATTTTGCTTAATTTTGGTTTTAACAACTGAAATCAGCTGTTGCATTTTTTAAGGTTTTCAGATAGTTTTCTCGAATATGACTTTATTTCAGAGGGAAATATTTCACATTAAACATTTTTTCTGGTATGAACTTCCTAATCAGTAAGCTTTCCGATTAAAATTATGTTTTTTATCCTTACCAATCCTGTATAATACCTTTACCTCGGCAATGGATAAGTCTGAAAATCAACTTGTTTCTTGCAATGTGTCGGTACTTCAAGGATTGTGTGCGGGTGTTATAGTGTGGTTCTTTGGTTTATAAATGATATACAAATTTTGTTAACAAGCAAATATGAATTTTACTTATTACGCAGGCAATCTTTTTATATCTTGTAGTTTATTTGAGAATTTAGAAATAGCTGTTGCAAAATGCTTACCAACCAAAAGGACCTATGGTATAAATGCAAAAAAATAGTTAATGGCCTGATGTTTCGATTTTGTAGTTTATTTGTAAGACTTTTCTCTACACACAGAATCGGTTTCTACCTTTTTGTTATGGTTTGATGAATAAATGATATTAATTTTAATCTTTTAATTTGATGCACATTTTGAATAGAAATTTAATTTTATTGTCAAAACCGGCTGGATCCATTAAATTTACCAAAAAATGTTTGTGTGTGGTTTCCAAATAAACATTTTATAAATCATTTGCTCAGGACTATAATGTTATTAGTGCAATTTGTATGGATTTCATAAAATTGCTTTTGCATATTTTGGAGTTCCTTGTTAATGAAGTTTATTGATCAAGAGTGGTCTTCAAAGTGTTTGTTTGGCAAAAAAGAAACATTCATTTTCTAAGTAACATTTTTATTTGTTGATTTTGATGTATTTTTTTCCAATTTATACGTACTTTTAATTGAATGACCTTTTGATCGTTACGGATGTGAACTTACAGCCAATGCCCTTTAGCATTGAGCTGACGAAATTGTAATGAAAAGTGAGAAATTTGTCTGTGAACCTTGAGAGGAATGAGGCAGATGGTATACTAGGGCTGGACTTACAATAAAACACACTACTTGGTAAATTAAAGGATAAAGTAGAAAGTTAATTGACAATTTTTATTGACCAAATAGTGGAAGGATCACATTTATTTTTGTACTAATTGTGAATGGTTTTATTGAAATATCAACAACACAATTGACAATCTTGAATTCTCTTTAATGTGACATGCAGTGCTGTGAAATCACTGTGTGTACATATTTTTAAGACAATATTTGTAAACCTTTTGTCATCCAAAGAAATTAATCATTTAAACAAGAGTGAAAAACTCGGCTGTTTATTTTTCTCAATTATAAGGCATTTGTTAGTTAGATTTTAATGATATCTGATAAAAAAGCCTTGTTCAGTCACAAGCAATCTTGCCACAATTTTACTCCTAAATGTCTTCTATATTACTATTTTCTCTGAAAAGCTTTAACTCATATATTGCAATCTTGCTTTTGTAAACCTCGTATAACCTTTCGTATGCCTTTTTCTACTTGCAAATTAAAAAACTTTTTAAAAAGCCTGTTGCTTATGTAGTGATATGTAAATTAATTAACCACTTGCGTGAGCTATTTGCAAAGTGTTTGTGCTTTTTGGTTCTTTTTATAAATAATAATATTTGGATAAAAAAAAGATAAATATAAAAGATTGGAAGAAAATAAAGAAATGTAAAAAGAAGAGGTCAGTTTGGGAGAGATACTGGAAAGGAGCAGAGCACCTAATAAACCTTAGAGATATCATCATCAATATGTTGCGTAAAGTTATTTTATTGGTGGTCACCCGTTATTATCCATAACCATTCCGCACAGAAAAAAAGGACCCAGGAGAAATCCTACCCAGGCTCAAGACACTACACTTATTTTGTTCATTTTTTGTTTTATGACTTCCAATGAGAAACAAATCACGGCAAACATTACGGAGAAGTTGGTAGAAAAATGCTCTTTCGAAGAGTACACAAACAACATGAAATCAAGGCGTGAAGTATGTATTTGTAATAAATGTAATACGTCTTTTGCTTACAGTACAAATCTTGTTTTGTTTATTTATACTCACAAAAATTGCCTGCAACAACTTGCTTGAATGATAGGCCTACAGCTACTTTTTCATTTCATAACTATTGCCGGTGTGTGTTGTATGGCTTTAACCCTAGCAGTGCCTTGTATTAAACACATGTAATACTATGCATTTTAGCTGTAAATTACTACTTCTTTACAACAAAATGCAAATAAACATTATAGAAACATTAACTGCAGTCAAAGCATATACAAGTTCCATGCTGACTTCCCAAAATTCATTTTGGTCACACTTTGAACTTTCACAAAGGTCATTTAAAGGTCACATAGTTGTAACCAATGCAAATGGATTATAAATAGGGCCGGTTTAATGGACCTTGCCAATAAACATTCCGAAAGTTGGAGCGATTTAATCGCCCCAGGACACTGCTAGGGTTTAATGGTAGGGTCATACTTTGGTATCGACCCAGACAAGTTTTTGTGACCTTAATATCCAAATATCCCCTCCTTGTTATAAAGATTGTAATGGTAGTAAGCATCCTGCAAAATTATTTTGTCTGAAATGCCCCTGTTGATTAGAAACCAATAAAAGTATGTCAACAAATTTGAATCTCCAAAACTCACCTCAAGGCCAGTTTTGGAGATTCAAATGCTGCAGCCAGAGATGCGGTTGGTACCCGCTGTCACCTCGCTAAATGTGGATGGATTCAATGTTCTTTATGAAATTACTGTGACAGTTGTTCACTGTTTTCTCAACAAGTGAGCATTTAATTCAACTGAAACTTTCACAGCTGACTTATTTTGTATCTTTCTTGATAATTTTGCCTGTAAATCAGCATTACGTTGACAAAAACCAAACCATGACCCAACTTTTAAAGGCCTTTAACAATTGTACATGGACAGTGTTGTTTACCAATGTTTTAGGCCTATACTCCCATTTTAGTTCTGGTTTGTACAATAAAAGCAGCACCACACAAACAGTTCCAAAACACCCACAAAACAACATACAAAACAATCCATGTTTAACTACATCTTGAAGGATACAGCTGATACTCAATCAAGTTCATTTTCACAGAGCAATGACGACGGCAAGTCAGAGATCCACCTTGAGTTGTCTTCTCTCAGTACCCTTCGTTATTAAATGTGATACTCGTACAGTTTGGATACTTTGCCTTGAGTTTCTCTACAGTAATGCTGTGATTTGCTTGTCCATAACCCTGTAAGAGGAAAAATAGATATAAGATATCAAATAGTACACAGTAGGCCCTAGTCGTCAGTACAAGTGATAGGCCCTAATGATTTGTATAAATTGAAGGTTTATTTGTTAATTGTGATCATATTAAGTGTATGGCCTCCAGTGTTGTAGTCAAGACCAGTACACCCGAGACCAAGACCAAGACCAAGACCAAGACCAGCATGTGCAAGACCAAGACCAAGACCCATAAATTCGAGACCAAGACCAAGACCAGAGGGTCCGAGGGGGAGACCGGTCTCGAGACCTCCAACACTGATGGCCTCACCATTGAATAGCCATAAACTGATATGGATTTGTCTTGAGGGTTGTGTTGGATACGTCCTCCTCCCACACAAAAACAATCAATCTTCATTTTGTTCAGCTTCGGCTCTATTCGCTCTAGTACATCAGCTGAATTGAAATATAAAGAAAGAAAGAGCATTTATACAAATTTATATGGGCACACCGCTATTACACTTGTCATACCCATAATTATATATAATTTTGTGTTTTGGTTTTGCAGTTTTTGTATCTTGATGAGCTTTTCCCAGAAAATAATAATTCACCTTCAACTTTAATAATTGTAAAATTTCAAGTACCGGTTTACAGGCCTGTATGCTTCGTTTTTGAAAGGGCAAGGGCACCAAGGCGTTTTCTCCTTGGTAAAGGGCACCTCTATGAGGAGATGGTTAATTTCTACTGTATCATTACAAGGGCACCAAGGCAATGACCAGGGGGCATGGAGGCAATCGCCTTCGTTGCCT
>CM021538.1:17126731-17137592 GCA_010994315.2 Pisaster ochraceus | reverse complement strand
TGTTCAGGAGAGTGACAGATGAATATGGGCAAATTCACAATACAGTGTGACCTCTACAGTGTGACCTCTACAGTGTGTTCAGGAGAGTGACAGAGGAATATGGGCGATTCACAATACAGTGCGCCCTCAACAGTGTGCTCAGGCAAGGCTGTTTTCAGAGTGCATCCTGGGAAAAGGTTCAAAAGTTTTTAAAAGTTGCGCGGCACCTGCTGCATGAACCTGAATGTTAATGGTGTGATTTGTTTGCAGTGCAGCAAGGTTGTTATTTTGTATTTTCAGCATAGGAAAGTGTTTTTGTGAGGCTGGAGATTGTTTTCCCTCTTTTATTCCAGAAAATTTAAAGGTCATAACTTCCTGTGTGGTGCTCAGTTGCAAGTGTGACTGTTTTAAGTTGACTGCTTTAGAGGAAAATGGGCTCTTCGTGGTAGAGGTCCCCCAGCAACATGAATCGCACGTATTGCTCCTGTATCACTGTTACTTACTTTGGTCTGAGAAGCGTTGGCCCAAACACAATGCCCAAGTTACTTGCAGTCATCTGATTGAAGTCCTCATTCTCTGAAACGCTGCACAAATCATCAACAAAAACAACAACTCCTTATGATGGTGAAAATTACATCATCCAACATCAAAAACACAGAATGTTGTTATTCAAAATGTTTCATTTAGAGGAGCTCAAATAAATGATACATTGTTAGTTTGTCAAAGAAAATGTTCATTCCAAATAAAATCTTCTAGATGCAAAACACATAATAAAAATAAAAACAGCAACAAATGCATATTATGTAATTTGGTATGTCATGTCCGAATGGTCTAGTACACCAACCTCAAGTGCTGATGGCAAAATCATCAATGTGGGTCCAAATCCCAATTATGACACTCAAGTCCTCAAACATAACTATAATTGTTTCTCTTCTTCCATGGGTAAATGGGTAGCTGAAGGGCAGGGATGGTTCTTGTGATTGAATTAGCTTGGTGAGCTACATTCTTGGCAACACAGACTACATACTCTCCAGGGAGCTGAGATGGTTTCAAGAATTCAATAATTGACCCAAGTCTGGAGTATTATTATTCATGCACCATAAGCGTCCAAAATGGCAGACACCAAGGCTGTGCAAGTGTCTCAAAGTCAACTTTTTGAAGCTTGCATCTTAAGTCATCATTTTCTCGATGATGAAAAAACTTCCAGCTTGATTTTCCTCCATCAAAAAAGAGGAAAATCCCAGGGATTGATTTTGAAAAATTTTCAGTCGTCATCTACTCACCCTTTGAGATGATGCATAAGAACTCTCAGTGTCTTGAAATTCTCCTCGGGCATGCTGTTAACTATGCTCCTGAGTTTGGTGATCAGTCGTTCCTCATCTTCAGCGCTCTCAGGTACGCTGCGGGGGAACTCCTTAGCCAGATTGATGAATTCTGGGTAATGCTTAAAGGTCAGCAGAGGCTCTGGGAGCTGGAAATATAAAAAGATTAATTGGTTTCAGGGGTGGCATGGGTGGGTGGCTAGTGCATAAAGTGCTTACCACTCACCACTGTGGCCCTGGTACGATTCCCAGCTAGGGCCAAATGTTAGCATAGTTGTACGTTAGTTTTTCCTATGCCACAAGCATTTTTCTCTGGGCCCTCAGGAAAGCACTTGGGGACATACATTGCTTATCGTACATGTGTGAAAGGACAACAGCTGGGACCATCGTCATGGTGCTGTCTACACAACATTCTGCACTTACAGTAGTTTTGATTGGCGACTGTTTTTTGTACTAGTCACCGGTAGAGGGCGCAACATCAACTCGCTTGGAGGCCAGCTTGGAGGAACTTGCCATTTCATGAATATTCAAATCGCGGTCAGAAAAAAAAAATGTGGGTGGGTCCTAGTGCCAACAGCACCAAGGCGTTCGTGTTGAGCCAGATTTTTAATACAGATTCAGTAATTTGTGTCATGATATCATCGACTACGTTAACAAAACAAATGCTGCCAATCAAGACTGTGCTTACAGCCCTTCTATGGCCTAAATAAGAAGGACACAATCCTCTTTTATGATTTCAAGCTCCACTTACTTGTCTGAAGTATAGTTTGAGAACGCTGGTAATGAGATGCGGTGGGGTCTCAGAAAGGTCAACAAGGTCAAGGCCATTCTCAAATGTCTGGCATAACTTTTCAACTTTGACCTTTAACCCTGCCACTCGATAAATACCCTGGTGATAAGAGAAAAAGTACACTTGTGTCAAAGTTAATTCAAATAAATAATTTCTCCAAAAGAGACTGTACCAAAATGCTTTCACAAAAAAAGACTATATTTCGCAAAGGAACAATCAATAAAACTAAAACTTTCAACACTACCACAAACCTTCACATTTAATGCTCTCGTGTCGATCTCAGACGAACATTTTGTCACCAAGAACGGGGCATCCCGATTGGTCGCCTTAAGGTGGTCTCGTAGAGGCACACCAAAGACGTTCATCCTGCCCATTAGCCTCTTGCCACCGCACTGGATCGCCAGCGATTCCAGGCATTTCTTGTGGCACGCGAGGCCACAGCGTTCACACTCCGCACCATTAAAGTAGACGTAGCTGTCGCACTCACGGCACTTTGAGGGAGTACGAAGCTTGCGTATAAGGTGGGTGTGAGCTGCTTTAGAGAAGGCAAGATTGCGAAAGGAGTTTGGCACTGACTCAATCAGTTCTGTTGGATTTGAAGAAAGAATCCACATTATACAACTTGCACAAAAAACATATACACAGATCAATAAATCATTAAGGGTCATGTCAAACAAATTTAGTGGCAACTGGTTCCAGGAAGTCTCCTGAAGACTGTTAGAGCATACTGATCAGATTATCAAATTGTTACACTACCGGTTCTTCACATAACCATCTCAACTCTGGAAAGATTTTTTAATGTACATGGTGTTACCGCAAAACTTACCAGATTGCATCTTCCCCTATGCAAAGTTACAAATCCTACTCATGCACATGGTGTTACTGCAAACCTTACTAGATTGTATAACCCCCATGCTAAATAACAAATCTTACTCTTGTACATGGTGTTACTGCAAACCTCACTAGATTGCATCTCCTCCATTTAAAGTTACAAACCCTACTCATGTAAATATGGTGTTACTGCAAATCTTGCTAGACAAGACAAACACATCAACACTTAAGTTTTCAATAAATTTTTGTGAAAAAGAAGCAAAAAAAAAAGGCCTGTTACCTGTATGAATTGCCTTGCGTGAAAGGCTCCTAAAATCTTAAAATTCTCAAAAAACTTTCAATCGGCAACTAAATGGTTACTCAGGTTATAAAGGTCACACATATGAGAAACTCTGGAATTCTTAAGGGTTTTAGTGACTTGGTATTGTTACATTTGTTATAACCCTCCTACTGTCTGGTCAATCAATACCATTAGCTGTGGTTTTGAATGATTGACAAACTATGCCAGCCTGCAATATGATACCATGTGGTGAATGCATCATACAGTACACAGTCAACCCTGCTCCTGTCTAACCATTCAATATCATCCACTGTCCTTTGTGTACACAATTAGCTCTGTGCATAGTTGTGCCACCGTGCACAACCCTTGCAGTTGGATAGTTGCAAATGGTCCACCAACTCACTGGAAAGAATTACCAAGAGTGGAAGTGTTTAATGCTATGTTCCCAAAAGAATCAAGTGTTCTTACTTGTGCCACTAGGTGCTTGGCGGCTGTCATCAGTCTCAACCAACTCATCCCCTGATGACATGGTTCCCGTGGAAACCTCTCTGTTGAGATTTCTGTGGCCGTTCATCGGGCTGGCTGATGGCGATGCATCAACAGACTTGGTGGAGCTGCCGCTCATACTGTCAGAGTCACTAGCCTGTTGTGCTGTTGCAGTGCCTACCCAGGCATGGACTGGTTTGCTCTTATCTGTTTTATAAGATCAGGTTTGGTTAAACATCAATTTCTTTAGATCTACAATGTGTAAAACAAGATATTTTGTTTTCACCCTGACACTGATATATCTCATATGCCTCATATCACCAGGCATGCTTAGTGGTCAAGTGGTGAAGACTTCTGCTCCGGGATGCCAGGGTCACAGGTTCGAATCCCAACCCAGTAGCCTGTGGATTAATTTATTGTACCCCATATTGGTGCAATTGTAAAACCAAAATAATAACCCTCCTACTGACTGACAATTTAATGTCATCCATTGTAAATGATAGATCCACTAGCCTAACATATGAAATCATGTGGTGAATGCATCCACACAGTGCACAGTCAACCCTGCTCCAGTCTGACCATTCAATATCATCCACTATGATGGGTTTGAACGTTAAATAAACTATTCCAGTCGGCAATGTGATATTGTGTGGTAAATGCATCTCAACAGTGCACAAACAATTCGGTGCACAGTTGTTCAACCATACACAACAAGTGCAGTTGAATGTTTCAAATGGTTTGACTGGAAACGAAAAGAAGAGGATTATAAATGGCATTTAAACATCAGTCATAAACATTTGTTTTGTTGCTGACATCTTTCAACATCATATTCTGCTTGAATACATTGATTTGAATTGTCAAAGTGCAACATGACAGTTCTAATACCAACTCTTTTTGACAAATTTTCATGTAAACATTGATTTTGTTGAGAGAAAACACCACAAACCCCTTGAAGAGTTGTGCCAATTGGGAGTCAGTTTCCCCGTGTGTTACTGGACAGGGTTCCTTTGAGGCAACGCTTACCATATCTTTATCATTTTTTCCTCTCTAAATTGCAGACCAAGGGCAAATAGTAAGTGTATGTGATATCAGTGCAAGGGGTCAATAGACACGTGACGTAACTAACCTGCCCTATCTGGTGAGCTGCTACTCCTTGGGTGTCCATGCTTACTTGGTGATATCAATCTCTCATCGTCTTGACTGTCCAATGAGTGGGAGCTTGGCTTACGTGGCCTATTAGTCAACCTAAGAACGACAAAGATGTCACTCAATTCATTTCAATCCAGTGACGTTTGACATCATTTCAATACTTTTATGTGGAATAAAAACCTATACATGTAAATATGCTGCTAACAAAAAGAGCAATATAACCTAATGTACAAAGCAAAGTAAAAGAAGCAAATAAAGCATGAGGCTTGAGAAAAAAGCAAACAAACAAACAAACACCCCAACACCCCAACAAACACCCCAAGGACAAACAGACAAGAGAGATAGAAATGAGAACTCTGACACTAATGAGAAAACAAAACATATTGACCCAATGTCATATGCATCTACTGTCTGCTCGCTCACCATTTTGGGAGTCAAACTGCACAGGAAAATTATGGTAAAAAGCATGTAAACACTGCGTGGCCTAAAATGTGCACAACACTGTTTAATACATGAGACAAAATGGTGCAACCAAGATTATTGCATGGTGACGCCAGATGAATTGCCTCAATAAAAATCAGAGGCAATAAATAAAATTGTTGACAACAAACAGTAAAAGCACCCCCCAAAAATAAAAAGGTGTTCAGTTTTGCTCTTTGCTGATATAGTTGTAAAGCATGGTCCACGTTACAAGTCCTTAAAACACAAAAAGTCACAGCTGGGAATCGAACCCAGGGAATCGAACCAACACCCTCAGCCATTTGAAAACCTTCAAGGGTGAGAGTTACTGCCTTCAAAAACAGTCTGAAACTAGGATCAACATTTTAGGAGGTATGTTGAAATGATGACATTTCCACCTTTTGGTATCTCAGCACTAGAGAGGTGGATCATAGAGCAGGATATCTTTATATCTGAAGAAATAATCTGTACTTTTATCACCAGAAAAACATAGAAAGGTCTGATTTAAGATGAAAGACCATGAAGACTGTACTTTTTCATCCCTGCATCTTAAAGTGGTTTTTTTCCCGAAGTATAAAAGAATGGCAAAGATGTCCCTGAAATCAGTTACTTTTGCTCCAGAAACTCACACATAAGGCTCAAAGACGAATGCCTCCTCATGTCTGGAGGAGTGACCTTTAACCCTGGGCTTGTAATGTCGGACGAACTCGCTGAACTGAACACCAGGTTCGTAGCATCTACTCTGCTCACAGAGGGTCTGAAACTGGACTGGTGCTGGGGCTGAGAGAGAATGCTGTAACTGGAAGTAACTCACTGTGACCTTAATAAAAAAATATACATTTAAAGCAGATTGGTTAAAGAAACTCTTCAAAATTTATTAAAAAGCAGTTGATGTGTGGAAGTTTTCATCCATCTATTAACTACAATAGTAATAATGATCCTTATATAGCGAATATATCCTAGTAGCAGGATGAAGGTGTTTTACAACATAGTCCTCTCAAGAAATTGAAGAAGACTTTCACAAGTAACCCTTTATCTGATTCTAATACTTACTGCTTTCATGGTCTGATCACACTGATAGATAAGCTCTCTGAGTTTCACCAAAAGTTCCTTCTGTAAACAGACAAAAAAAACCAAGGTTATCCTTCTATAATTGTCTTAGTTGGTTGGTAAGCCTGGAAAATATCGAACATTTTGACTGGTGAAATATCATCAGGTTAATATTGGCGATATTACGATATATTGTGAAGTTTTTTTAGAACTGAAAGCACCCTATAGAATCAGCTAACAATGACTCTATCGAATGCGAAAAAACAGTTTTACCGCTGCAAATAATATGCAAACCGCTGAGATAAAATCTCTGAAAACATTCACCTTCCATGAAAACTGAACACCTTACATTTTTGTGAGTTTTTTTATCACTGGTTCCGACTCAATTAATTCATGATTTCTACCTCCATGATTGGTCGTTGTGATCTCTAACAGCTGGGGCCTAGATTTTTATTCCGATTCGTTCACTGACACCACTGCACCACACCATACATGTGCATGTTACGTAAATACATGTATTTTTCAGTGCACCTGACGATTCCCGACCACGCGGTGATTTCTCACAGAGGGAATTTCCCCTGCAGCTTCGTACCCACTGCAGCATGCTGTTCCCCTAATGAAAAAGTATAGAGCAGTAGGAACGGTGGCGCGGATAGAACATCCGCAGGATCGAGGTTACTGCTATGGGCCAATTGGAACATTTCAAATATTGTACAGCTTAAGATGGCGGATAATAGATTACTTTAGATGTCCTAGCAAACAAAACATGATATCGTCTATTTATTAAGTACATCGTCTTTGACAGGATATTTTGATACTTTCAAAACCAACGTCGATGACGATACTATCATGATATCGTCCAGCTTTATTGGTTGGCCATGTTATCCGCATAGAGGACCATCGCCTACCAAGTCTTATAAAGCGAACACCTCAACGGAAAGCAAAGACAGGAAGGCCAATGCCTCCACTACAAAGACGGACTCAAGAGGACACTGGAGGCCACCAGCATTCCTATGGACACCTCGGAAGCCAAAGCTATAAATTGCCATGTTTGGATAAGGGTGCTCAAACCATCAAGCAGACCAGGGTGCTACAATACGTGCATGCCATACTCCATCAACTGCACACCAACACAGGCTCTCAATCCATCATTTTCTGTGCCCAATTCAACAGAGGTTTCCGGGCACGGATCGGCCATGTGTCCCATCTAAAGGCCAAGCACAAGGAGCAACACCCACCGCAAGTCATCATCGCATCAACAAATTTATTAATAGTAGCATGTTGAATATTCACTGTTGCAAGTGGCTTGAACCCGAATGCAAAATGGCCATAAGACAGATACACACATGCACAAAATCCCTGCTTAAACTTTTTTTGTTTTCACAAAAAAGTGACCAAGTGAATTTTGGTTGGTTGTATTTATTGAAAACTACAGGACGTGAACGAAATTACTCATAATTTGTTTTGTTTTTATTGTGTACTTACCTTTTTTTTTCATATTTGTTTGAGACCAATCCATTTTGGGTCATTTGCACATACCCAGTACAATTTTGTTGTGCCATTATTTGCACCCATTTGAGTTTCTCATGTATGCACATCAAGCAGATTTGATCTCATGGCATGCTAGCACTTGGTATAATAGTGTCAACATCATTGGTTAAAGAGGCTTGTGATACATGAACAGTTTTACGCTGGGTGCAATGTGAGGCATAGTGTCACCAATAAATGGTAGTACATGATTGTCACTCTGATTGATCCAAAATACCCACAAGATTCCCCTCTTTAATATGTTTTGCAATGCATTGACCTGCTTTACGCAAAATGATAGAACATTGCAAGGATTCTTTACCTTAACAGTAGCCATGTCCAGCCTCTTTGCATTGGCTTCAACAACGCATGCCTTGTATGTAGTCTCAGCTTCCTTGACCTGTAGAAGAATAGGACAGAACTATTACTTTGTGGTGTTGAGTTGGACTCCATAATGACCTCAAGTTGGACTCCACAAAGAAATCAAGTTGGACTCAAAAAACAAAACACTGAGCTTAAGTAAAATGGTCAGCTTGTGCCTTATCAAAATTGGCCGGATTATAATATACCTTCATCAGTGCTTCTTCCTCCGCTTTCTTCTTCTTTTCAAGTTTGCTGGCATTGGTGCCGCTACTCGTATTCAAGATCTCCGTCTCCATCTTGGCAGCCGACTCTCTAATCTTTTCATACTCCTGGCAGCGGTTGAAGTACTGCTGCTGACACTTCTCCATATTGGTCTTACGCTCATGCTGCAGGTGGAGGGTCCAAAGAATAACTGGTTCTTATTTGGCACACATATCCTAGTACCTAGATCAAGCCACTTCATGACACTATTATCCCTGGTCATTAGGCATACCTAGACCAATCCTTAACCATTCTCAACTCTCCGGGATCATAAAACCATAAGCTGCTTAAATCAATGCCAAGGGGCTAAATCCAACTCAATAGTGTCTTCGCACTTTCAGGTTCCTCCAAGTTTTTTTGCTTGGGCATATGGGTCATGACCATGAAGTGAACCCACACTCCAATGATTCAGCTTGAGTTCCATGCACTAGACCACTTGGTCACAATAAGGAATAAGAATGTGGTCCAAAGATGCACAAGAATGCCATACTGTAAAGACAGTATACAGGAATGGTAATCGATGGAGGAAAACAAAAAGTTTCTAACTGAAAGCTCACTGATTATAAAGTCCACACCAGTACCGATCTTCCAGTTAAATATTACTGGCTGAAATTTAGGAAATGGTATTTGAAAACCCAATGAATCAGCATGGCTTAATTCCACTGCCGCAATCAAAATAAACTCAGTAATGAGTGTGGACAAAAACTCTGACAAAACATAAAACCAATTTTTGTTGGACTTTGACGAGTTTTGGATTGTTAGAGTGAAATTGTTTTTAAAAATACATACCATTTCTTTCTTGATACTGTTCCATGTTTGGCGTATATGTTTTCTCTTCTTGTCATGATCTGCCCTTCTTGCCTCTAGTTGCTGAAATAATCACAAACATGTTTTATTTACAAACAATTTGTTGTTGAAGAGTTTTATAATTGCTTTTCTGTTTTATCCATACACTGAAGTGTGCCAAGCACTGCGTACTCAGTACTTTCCCCAGACATGCCAGAGTCATGTGAAACAAATTCACAGAAATATTACTTGGGTGGGATTCAAACCAATGACCTTTGCATATACCTAGAGCAGATGTCTTACCACTAGACCCTTGAGATTGCCAAGTGACTAGAGGCTGTTCAAATTCTGTATTTTAGCAGCAGGTGCCACATTGATTTCAATAGATGGTAAATTTGTATAGGGAATAGACAATATTTTTTGTCTTTTACCCCAAAACCAATGTTTGTTTGTATCTAGAGTTTGTATTAATTGACAATGACAAACTATTTATTTAAAATATTTTAAAAAATGAAAAAAAATTTTAAAAAATGACATAGAATTAACAAAAGAATTATGGGAACATTTTTAGATGGAAATTTTGAGTTGAATACAATTGCATTGTTATTTTTTAAAGTAAATACTGAATTTTGAAACATACTTTTTTGTATTTAGCAAAAAAGAGTTAATGGCCCAAACTTTTCGACACTAGCAGAGTGAGTCTTTCTCAAAGGTTTTGAGAAAGACTCTGCTCAGGTCAAAATGTCAGGCCATGAACTATTTTGGGCATTTATACCATAGTTCCTTTGAAGCAGTTTGCAACATCTAACTCCTATGTTCTCTCTTTATCAAGCTATGACGCTCATAAAATGTCTTTATAATTGTCATAAATGTGCGTCACTACGGCATGGAAAGGAGGTGGAATATTTTCCTGTTGAATGTGATTTTTGGTTCTTTACAAAACAATGTCATTAGACAAATAAGCCAGTCAATATGGGAATGTAATTGTTTTACATCAAAATTTCAAGCACCAAAATGTTCAAGGAATGCACCTTCACAGATATCATACCAATCTTACCTCAACAAATTTATGACCCTGAATGTGCAGGTGAGTGGCATCACAGTTTTTCAGGAAGTTGATGTCCTACAAGAGATTTACAAGGTTGAGGATATAAATCCAGATTCTGAACTTGTTGCTTAATCCATATCTGATATACCAGTATGGGATTTCCTTAAGAATGCACAAATACTATACATGCCTACCTACGGGAAGACCTGTATATATGAATAACATATAAGTTAGTATAATTTGTTTATAATCTTGTAACTGCTGATATGAGACAGGAAACACAGCAAAATATGTATCACATAAAAGAGACTTAGTACTCTTTCCAACAGTACGCAGTCTCATTTCCATTCTAAAATGTAGAGTTTACCAAATAACAGGGATGTAATAGGCTGTTGAGAAAAAAAACCTGAACTCTGAGCGCAAAGTGCGAAAGCATGTGAGCTCTAAAACTTGCGAGCATGAAACCCAATACTAAAATTTATCTTTGGTTTTAAAAGTCCTACTCTGCAATCTGGGGCGTTATTATATGG
>CM021538.1:17078927-17111049 GCA_010994315.2 Pisaster ochraceus | reverse complement strand
TGACGATACGTGTTTTTAAATCGTTAATATCGTCAACAGATGATTAAAAACCCTGATCGAACTGCTGCTTGATTTAAGTTAGAGCACAGGCTTTCATTTGATGTATTGTTTGAGTCTTTTAAAACTGTAGTTCCTGAGATCGAACGCTAACAAATTTCATGTGTAAATGCTAAGACACTTTTTCGGAAAGAAGTATTAATAATAGTGAAATAAAATAGAAATCTTGACGAAAACAAAGGTGGTTTCGGCTGATGGCCGAAACCCCCAATAAAAAAGGTGGTGCTTTTGGGAACAGCGAGGATCCTGCAAAAGACCCTTGAGATCTAAGGCTACAGGACATATGAAGTCAAAACTGGAGGAGTTACAAGCACAAAGGAAATTGTGATCTTTTTTTTACATGCTGTGATAAGATAAAATAATAATAATAATACTAAATGTGCATCTTCATAAAGTATCACTTCATTCGCCCTTTAAAGAACTCCAGATTTTCATTTAACACACAGAGTTCTTGAACTGCCCTACATGTACATGAATTCACAAATTGCTGCAAGGGAGATTACTAGTCTTTTTAATTTCATCAGATGACATTTTTGGAGTTCCTCCATTTATCATCTGAGTGGGGATTGACATTCCAGACCAAGAGTGCCTCATCCATCGGCCCTTGCTATGATGAGACATGAAACAGGTAACATGAATGTACTGCCGTTATTGTGACAACATTGCTCAAGTCAGATCCTCACATTTATTGCAATCATATCTCATGTGCACTTCTTTTTAGACTCGATACATCTTTACGATGAACTCTGGAAGGTGGGCTATGAGTTACAACCATGTAGTTGGTGTTATTACATGTTGACTTTACTGGAAAGCAACGGGATGTGGTTGTGGATGTGGGATGAAGTCACGGCCTGAAAACTTAGAAGAGGACTTTTTCTCACGGTAATTTACAAAGTCATAGAAGACAATGTCCCAAGGACAAATTAATTGTTTAACACGTTTGACCTGTTATAAAAAAATAAGCATTTAAAGTTGTACATTTGGAAGTAAAAAAATAATGATGGCTTTCTAAATTCAGTAGAAAAAGAGCTTCAAACTGTATCAAACACTTGGGGTTGTAAATATCACCCTAACGGTTGAGTAATAAAAGCATTCATGTTATTTTTTACTCCAAATATTAAAATAAACTCACCTCCGTCTTGGTTAAAGAGAAGTTTTAGTCGACTAAGCGACTCCGAGAAAGTTCTCACGTCCCTAGTCAGCTGGAGTATTTCCTCCTGATTGACAATGGGCGCATCAACGCAGTCTGAGTTCAGGCTGGTGGACGAACCAGTCTTTGATGATCTCCTTAAAGAGTGTGGTGACCCGAACACCGATATACTCGCGGGTCGAGTCCCTCCTTCACTCGACTCGGAGAGGCGCTTTGTTTTGAGGCTCCGGGGACGAGTCACGACGTCCGAGTCCGGAAGGGGAAGTGTGTCCTTTTCAGTGAGTGATGCATGGTGGGACAGGTGGGTTGTGTGCTCTGAAGGCAGCATGGCTGGGCTTAGACGATCTGTACCATCGGCATCCTGAAAATGACAACAACAAATTTTTAGTTTAGCGATTGACTCTTTGAGAAAGGTGGTGATTCAGACTTCTTCTCAATACACATGTACAGCAAGGAAAAAAACAAGTTGTTCAAAATTCATCAAAGTTCTTCACAGCATGATGTTATCTTAAGGTACTCCAAGTCTCTGAACATTAGATAAATTTGTCTAGCTACGTCAGTAAACACAATGAAGAAAAACTCAACTTATTGCTTTAACTCATTGGTTTTGAGAATTACTTATAGCACAAACTACAGAAATAGACAAGTTCTGAAATAAACTTAAGTTTGTTTAATTTTCTGCCAGTGTAGCCACAACTTCTCACCCTTTTCATCAGGCAAGTTAGCCTGGAATTCCTTAGCCGTAGTTTTGTTGATTTCAGCTTCATGAAGTTATCAAAGTTTTACATGCACCAAAACACCACCACCACTGGATTCACACCAGATTAATTGAAACACCACCACCACTGGATTCACACCAGATTAATTGAAACTAACAAACAAAATCTCAAATTCCTATGTTTCAAGGGTGAAAAACAGATGTTTCCACTCTCAAGAATTCATCACATTGACATGCATCCACGGGAGTTCCAACTTTTAAACTGGCGATTAATGCAAACTACTGAAGTAAGTGAATCTAAAGAGAGCTAGCTATTCATTTAAAATAAAATAAAAAATAAGTGTAGTGCAACTGCTGTTGACTTCCAAAACGATCATGACCGCTCTGACAAATGACACATGTGTATCCTTCTCGAGGACATCACAGAATCACCAACCGGAAATATCCACTTCACTACCATGTGACCACAGAAGATAAAACTTTATGACGTTGACATTGTTCCTGTGTGTAACATTACTCTGATTACTCCATTGATCCAAACAGATTTATCAGCTTGGTTAATGTACTGACAACAATGATACCTGTATTTGATGTGGTTATTTTTACAGCCGGCTGGGATCAAAGAACAACACTAATGATGTCACAGGTTAAGGCAGGGTTTGAATTACAGTTTACATGCAACAGGAATTACTCATCATGGGCCATTGTGCAATGGTGCCTCTCAAGTGTCAACTTTTCCACTACCATTCCCTATCGTAAAATCCTGTCATTGATACTGTTAACTAATCCGTCGTTTAACTGCCCACTTCCTCTAATTGCATTTTGTGTGTTTTGGTTTGAGAAATTTACAAAACAAAAACAGACACGGTTATCTCTTTCATTTTATGTGAGGACTGATTACTCAGAAAAAGAAATCCCTTTGGGTTCATGTTTGATTGATCACGGTAGGAATCACTGGGGCAAAGGTAACTCTGTCAACTCAAGTGCTTTTGACCTAGATTGTCTACCTTTGTGCTTCTTCACTAACAAACAAAGCTTTGTTCAGATGTTTTTAACTCTGTGAACACCTACTTTTTCTCTCAGTTTTTATAAAGATTTCTTTTGCATGTTCACAAGCTGCTGTAATTGTGTACAATAGAATGTAACTACTGCACATTCTTGGTGTGGATCATGTCACATTATACAAAAGATTTGACCTTGTGTACTCCAAGTCAATTCCTGGCAGGCAAGTAATCACTCTGGTCATAATGGGAAATTAGCACGCTGGGCGAGTAAAAAAATTGTTCCTTTTCACAATAAATGAGGGGTACAGTGGTAATTCCCAAAGAGAGATTTTTTTAAAGTTCGTAAAATGGTTTGGCAAGTCGTCATATTTGCTAGATTTAATGTGGCCACAATCGCGATCGCGATCGCTCATAAGTAAAACACGCACGCACATAACCACATGGTAATGGGTAGTGAGTATCCACAGGCCCCACACATTCACTCGCCCATCGGTCGTCCACGCACGCATTCAAACACAACACATGGTGTACTAACAGCAGGTCCAAAGTCCACTCTAACCAACATTCTGCACGCTGTGATTGGCCTGTTGATAATTACCAAATTCATAAGAAAGCATGGCTACTCGGTACACGTTCACCAGCCGAGTAAAGAATTGCTGTACAATGTGGCGCACGCATGCGGATTCTGTACTATACACAGCCTTGGATTGATAAGGCTATTAAAGCATCGACAACTTTTGCCGATAGAGGGCATTTTTTCTCAATGTGCGTCGTTGATCGATCGTAAGTACAAAGATTTCATTGCAAAAGAAGTTCTTTAAAACCGATTCTCAAATCACAAATCCATGAAAATAGTTGTTGATGAAAAAAGTATTATTAAGGGCAGAAATTAGGAATAAGATTGTCCAAAAATGCAAATTTCTGTGTTTTTGTTGTTGTTTTCTTTTTTTTACGCTACAAAAATTGTGTGCATTAATACATGTGGGCAAGTGAAAAAACTTGCGGGCGAGTGAAACAATAATAAAGGGAAACCGCTGTGTTCTCCATTGGGTAGTGCCAATTCCGCCAGTAGGAAGACTAGGCTCTTTTGTACACTTGTGATGCCACATGTTACATCATCGAACATGTCCTTAAATGTTACTCTTTGTTCAAATACTTCCAATACTTGACCAGGAAAAAAGATGGAAAAAGTTTAAAATTTACTTATTTAATGTCATCTTCCTCATCTTATTGTTTGTTTTTTTGTTTTTTTGTTTTTTACCAATCAGGTTACTAATCTTAACTACACTCTCAGATAAGGCATCAATTGACAATCAAAACAAATACTGTTTCTAAACATCACTATAAACTATGAGGGTGGGGAGGAGGTGGGGCTTTTCATATTCCAGAATGTCTTCTATATTATTATATACATTTACGGCACTGATTGCTACAGAAATCTGAGCTTAAGGCGCCCTAGTTAAAGTGTGTGATACTATGCCTAATTTCATGGGCTATGTACACGTCTCCATGGTAAGTAGTCCCATGAAATTAGGTCCTGTTCATTATTTTAAAAAGAGCTAAGACTGATCTTAAGATGGGCCAGTAAATGAATTGATGCCAAGTACTGGATTTGAAGCTTTGCATAAGTTGTATCGATGACTTGTATCTCATGATGTAGCATAAGTCATAATAATGACTTATTATGACAAAATCAAAGGCAGATTGCTGAAACCCCTGATAATAATCCATATGACACACTTTGTCACATTGCAATTTATTTATGCATCATCACACATGTTAATGGAAAATAAAGCACCTGTTCTATAAGAAAATCATGTTTTTCTCTTTTATTTGTTGAACTTATTTATTTGTTTCATAATGGTATATTTTGTCAAAACGCAATATTTGATGCATAACGATGTTGAAGTGCTGAGAAAAAGATTTATCCTCACAGAAAAGTTTAAAATTTGTTTCAGGTTTTAAAACATATTCATAATATCAAACAAAATTATTGCGTAAAAAAAAAATATTTTACGCGTCATTATAGATGTAAATGAGTCGGATGTTTTAGGCATCATCAAGGACATGTGGGGGTAAAGCCAGTGTGACTCCATTATGTTAAACGAAAAAAGGTAATCCAAACTGGTAATATTCAAAGCGATACGACCATTAGTGGCGAAGACGTGCCTTAACCTAGAAACACAGTTCCTGTAGTAATTTCAAAATTGGATCAATTTAAAGGGGTATCCATGTGATCAGGACATCTTTTTTTTTTCTCTGACCATTGAAAGCAATGTAAGTAAGAAAACAGGTAATTCATGGAAGAACACTATACTGTTTTGGGGGGATGAGAATAAGTAGTAGAGTTTTAGGCATTTTTTCAAAAATCACCCAACAAAAGGTCGAGGGGCAACTCCAGGTGAAGGCTCTGAGAAAAATTAAGACAATTTAAAGAGAGTGAAAGTATTTGTTCACATTCCTCTAAAACTGGAAAAGATTGGAAGATGGTGGAAAGCAAGATACAGATAGGGAGTTCCAAAGTGCAGCAGTGCCAGGGACAAAGCTATTTGAATATCTTAAAGTATCAGCTTTTGGAACGAGTACAGTAGAGTGAAGGGATGAGAAGATGTGGCAAAGCGGGTGCTGCGAATGAAGGTGCGTACAGAAGTGACAACGAGTGAGAGACCTTCTGCACACATGCCATTAAAGTACCTGTAGAAGAGGCTTCATGAGGAGATAGAATGTCTAACGGAAAGAGGTTCACGAGATGAAGCCATTGTCTTATGGTCATCTTCGCCTGAAGTTTGCAGGGATAAGATTTGACAAATGTGAAAATTCATGAAAAAAAAATGGCTAACACCTGGGTTACCCCATATTCTAGACCCAGAACTTTCCATTTCAGGAGGTTTACAGACTCTGTGCATCACTAGAAATACAAGACGACAGGTTTGGTAACAATAAAGTGGTGTTATGGTGGGGTCGAAATTCCCCAGGAATTTCCTCTGGTTATAATTCCAGAGAATTGGTTCAGTAGTGTGAACAGGACTTTGGGTTTTTAGACTGTGATTTACCTTGAACTCATTCAGGTAATAATGTAATGTGCTTACAATGTACATTGATTATGTGTAGTACAATATGCAAGGGCGCTTTTAGACCACATGGACCAAAAACACATTTGAGCTTTGGTCATTGGTTAACCCACCATGGGGTCAATGGACAACACTCAACCGCCTCAGAACGAGAACTGGACGATCAAAAGATGCTCTGGTCAGATGGGGCTATAAAACTGGCCCAACCACCTGTGAATGTGGAGAAGCAGACCATACTATGGAGCACTGCCTTGTCTGCCCTTTACTACCAAACCTTTGCAGTTCAATAAAAACGCAAAGGACTGTGTAAAGAAATGGGAAACTGCCATATAACCATCATGCTTCAGTGATACAAACAGAAGAAGAATTGGTTAACCATTTTTGTGAGTTTGATTCAGCTGCGGTGAAACAGCTGTTCCGACCAAGATGGTGGATTCTACAAACTAACGAAAAAAGTCAACAGAATTCCATTAAAAATAAACAAAATTAATGCATACAATCCAATAATGTTTATAAAATTATGAAGACCATGTTCCATTACATGAAAATAATTTGAAATTAAGGCTGAAACATTTTGAAAACATTAAATTTTTAAAACTTGAACCTACAAACTGTTTCTGGTCACTGACCCATTTTTGTGTTGCTCTCAGAACTTGTTCAGGTGGTTTTGGTCAGTGAATGTTACTGTTTCTATTTAGGTTTGCCCAAACATGCCCCAACCTTCATTACCAATGGTTCTGGGCCATTTTCATGAAGCTTCTTTGAAGAAAAAACTCTAAGCTAACCAGCACGCATTTTCAAGGAACAGTTATCAATTTACAGAGGAGTTACTACACTGTTTCTGCTAAGCAATATTTGTAAGGGCTAAACAAATTAGTATGTTTCAAAATTCTCCACGATAAGGTTCACCATCACTCAGTCCCAGCAATATCCCCACTGCAATATTATCAACCCCCCCCCCTCACAATCCTGACCCTGCAGTCTGCACAGCTGTGAGACCAATGACAGAAAAGCACTAAGTATGTGTGGTGCTCAATATTAAGATCATACTCACCGGCTGTACAGTGATGTACGGTAGGCTTGCAAATCGCTTTCGGATGAACCTCGGCGACGTGATCAAAGCCTTCATGTGCAGTTTCATGTTGGACTTGTTATTTTCCATCAGTACCCTCTGAGAATGTTCCGCCTTCACAAGGCAGGCATATCACAGGCCAAAAAGACGTACGCTCAAAGGCATCAGTTTACAACATACAGTCCGGGCTGGTAAACAACACTCACAATCTCTATAAATACACTCTCACTTGTGCCGGCGTGAAATGCGCGTTGGAATGTGTGAAACACAGGAAATGGTGAATACAATGCTCCTGATTCAACCACCGTTTTTAATCAAGCTACAGTTATGATGATTTCATCAGTCTTTTTATAGCAACTTTTTACCCTTCCGACAAACACAGTAAAATCAACTCAATGAAAATCTCCTCAGCTAAACTTGACAAATTTCTATACACAAAAAGCAAACAGTTGATAAGGCATTAAAATCAAATATTAATAAACAATTTCTTTTCCAGTCTTATTATCAAGTGACAACAACATTCAGGTCTGCCTCACCTCATATTATCTTCTCTTTTAATTCAGTGCTCAGTTTCCACAGTGCCTGACATGATGTAAACAATTATTGCAGCTCCTGAAAATCCAGCAGAAAAACAAAAGAAGAAAAAGTGCAATCGTTTTCCCAAGCTGTTAGACGCAGAAGGTTGCTCCTTGATGAATTGAATATCAATCCATACGGAAATCCAGGCACTTCATCTCAAAAAAGCCCATCACAATGTTGTAAACAATAAGCAATGTACCCATGGTTCAGGCAAGAAAAAGTTGCATCCATTTCCCATGTTACACTCACACAAAGGCTTCTGGATGGGTTGCAAAATCTCCCCTTTGGAAAAACTGGGCACTTGATTTCAAAATTACCCAGCAAAAAAAGCGAGCTTCTTTCCTGGCGTTGAGCTACACAAGGTCTTCCTAAAGGTGAACTTTCAGCTCTCAGTTAATGCAAATTCCCAATTCAAGTCATATCAACAATTTCTGCTGGTCATTTCATTCCGGCAAAACAAAGTGTGATCCTTTCCAGTCAATTGAATTGAAGGTGCACCAAGTACTTCCTCGATGACTTGGGACTCTTCCTTCCTTTTGTCAAACTTTCTGATATGTGACAATTCAATTTAAGTTGTTTTTCAACTTAAAACAACAACAACAATTCATCATTATTTAAAAGAAACTGATGAAATTGCAGCTCATTGGTGAGGTCAACTTCCTTTCTTACAGTCACAAGTTATTATCAATTTCTACAATTAGATTCACTTTTAAACTTGTCTCTTTAAAAAAAATATTTCTGCCAGAAAAGAATGATAAGCAATTCCGTTAAAGTAATTTCCACCTGAGCTTGTGTTTTACATAAGTTAGGTTTGTTGTTGTATTTATATAATCTTGAAAGAATATGAGTGTTTTTTGTAGGGGTAATATTTGAACAAGGTCTCTGCAGCTGACGCTGAAATGTAATCGTATTAAAATGTTTGTGTGCATCTGGGTGATTTATTTGTAAATTTATCTGATGATAAACTTTTCCAAAGGTAATTTGGACTTTGAACTGATTTAACTCTAAATTGCTTTGTTACGCTTTTCTCTTACACTGTATTTATCCTAGTGGCAGATTAATTCTTTAAAAGATTGCAAAAACATTAATTTGGCTGGATTCTTTTTTTCTAAAAAGGTCCCAGAGTAGACCACTAAAAACTGAAAAACTAGAATGGCCAGAGTAGATTCACGACAATATATACGCCTACACATTCTTTTGAAATGCAAATGCAAGGAGAATGAATAAGAGTATCCACAACACTCCCATCAAATGAATTAATCTAAAGAAAGTTCACGATTTGTAATTTGTTTTGGTTATTTATATGTAATTTTTACTACTTCCCCTTTTCATAGAAAGGTAACAAGAATTAAAAATGTTCTCCAGTTTTGAGATGGTCAATCATTGTGGCAACGCAGAGAACGCCAACTACTTAAGTTAACTTATTATGCCCCCTAAAATTTCTGCCAAGCAAGCTCCATCTTTACCAAAGTTTTAGTTTTGTTGTATTTTGAGTTTTTGTTTTGTGTTTGCAAGTGTTTTTTTATTTATACTGGGATATTTCCTTGCTTGCAATACCCTCAGATATCACACTCACCAGAAATGCCTGACAAATCTTCATGAAGACACCAAAACACACTCGATATATTTAGAAACACCACACCAATCTGACTCAACACCAAGTTCTCCGTATCGACAACAAATGGCCCCAGTGATTCACACCAGTGCCGATCAAGGGCACATTGAAGTTTGTTATCAGACGCTGTTTTATGGAATGTTTATTGCAGCTCATTGGGCGCTTTTGTTGTAAGGCTCATTGTCGTTCTCAAGTGGCCGGGGGTTTAAGTCCAATCCACTCTGAAACATCCCAAGCAGCTTCAGACAACTCTGATGAAACAACTATTTTTCCCCTTAATTTCAGCCGAACATCCTAAGTAGTGGTTTAAAAATGAGCTCCAAAAGATTGTGGGTTGACTTGCCGCAAAAACAGCCAGAGATATTTCCACCAGCACAACTCTGAAAGCATGTAAACAGTGCTGAAAAAATATCTTGGTGGAAAATTACATCAGTTAGATTAAAGAAATGAATTCTGACAAACGTCCACGTCTTGGAGAAAAACCTTTCAAAGGAAGCATATGGGTTTCATCTAACAGTCATGATCGGCACTGGAGACGGTGACAAATTACTCAGACTCAAGCCTCAGAAATAAGTATCACTTTGTTTATATGATGATGTTGTTGACTATCCTGCAACACAATAATATTCCAATGTCATGTGAGGTGTGTTAAAACAGCACAGCCTTCCTCTCACCAAGCCTACAGGCTAGACTACACACATGTAGGTCTCATACCAGCAACATGTTTACATGTTACGTGAATAAATAAAAAAACCGACAGCAGCAGCATCAGGGGTTTAAAACCCACTCATTGGATCACAGCATATGTTCATCTCAGTCCAATGTTTAATTCCACCGAATACACACTGACTTCCTCTCATGCCCCCACTCTAACTCATTACATCCGTAATGAATACCAACGTTCAAAATCCGTCGTTTCCTTGACGGCTCTATTTCGGAAATTGTCACAATTTTATTCCAGTCCCTTTAGATGCATGCTGTCTGCCGATGGGATGGAGCCCTGGATTTGTGATGAACCTCCCCTGCTAAGAGACGTGTTACCCCGCTGCCTTCAATCCCCACAACAAGTTCAATGACAATGACACGCTTGATGAGTTCTCACATTAAATTAACCAGCTTTACTCCAAGGCAAACCTGACCTGGAAAATTTGTCTCTGCAGCTAGTTTTTCACAACGAAGTACGGTACATGTAGATGTTTTCCCTGGATGACTCCTGTTTACCTATTGCTCTCCCCTGGTTATATTTACAGTGTTTCTGTCTGACTAATTTACTCAGAAATTACTGCTATTCCAGCAGTCCGCTGATCCAAATCTGCTTCGTGTAGTCTCCAAACAAAGAGTAGTTATCCCAAAACAAGGTCACAGACATTAAGTTTTCAGCCTTTTTTTAGTATAGATATCCATGCATAAAAAAATCAAGGGTGTTAGTCACTCCATGGTCAATCCAACAGAACAGAATAAAATTACCAGCTACAGATTTCCATGCTACAATGTGTACAGATGGTCCCACAGTACGGCTTTATAATGTCATAGTATTAGTGATGTCAATCACGTCATACGTTGTTGACTGTTGTGGGATGGTGGTTGTATTTATTCAGGGTTATGGTCCAGCACTGACGGGAAGGTATTTTTCGTACAAGCTGTCGTTTTTTGGAAGAGTTTCCTTGGTGGAAGATGTTCCACACATGAGGAGGAAAAAGTGACACTCACAGATCACATGCATGAAGTACAATGACGATGTACAATGTAAGATGTACTACAGCGTGTCTCACAGACTAATTCTCATCCAAATGTAGGGTGTACGGCCCACCAGCGGACCATGCACATAGATCTCCCAGATTGATCATTCCAGCTGTGTTTTGAAATCCAGGCTTCTGGATAAGAATCCAGAGGGTTCCTCTGTTCCTCAATATGACCCTTTAACTTGATGTTTTACAGTCGCTTTAAGCAACAGGTTATCACTCTGCCCTGCCGAGGGCCATAACACCAATCACAGCCAGTCACAAGTCACAAGAGTGATGCAAGACCTGACACATCAACACAGCTTCTCCGAGCAATCATGAAGTTTCGCATGGCAATTTTTATTAAAAAAATTCCTGAATCAGAAGAACTTCTATTTAAACTGTTTTCACGACAACACTTAATCAAACAGGGAGTAAAACAAAAACGTTCATCCCCTTTTCCATCAATACTCTAATAAACATTTATGACGTTGAGTGGGATGTCTAAATCTGCTGGTATGGGAGGTATACATCTACTAAAGACGAACGCTTGACGGACTACTGTATGGCTAATTATTATTCACTGGCTCAGAAACATCCAGGCTGCCTCAGAGCTTGAGTTTGGGGGGGGGGGGTCTGAGTTAAATATCAAAGTGCACGCACTAGAATTTATAATCAGTTGCCCATCCACTGCCATACGGTCTCACTCCCTCTCCCATGTTTTCCCTTGTTCATCATATAGCGTGTTTCCCAGTGCTAGATATTTTATTTATTCTTGCTTTATCTGTTGGCTTCTCAGGCCCACGTATGTTTGTGCTCTTTTGTGTACAATTATGTACAAAGTCCCTATTTCCAAACAACTGCATTAATGCTTGTATTTGTTGAAAAATAATTGATTTTTGTTTTGTTCAAATTCTTCTCCTGAAATTGTTAATAATTGAAGCCTACAAAATAATGAAAAATAAATTCATAGCCATAAATTCTAGATTTTTAATTGTTGTATATAAGGATAAATTCTATACTGAGAATTGTCAATGACTTATTATGAATGCTTTGTCATATAGGCCAATACTACTAACAAAAGAAAACTATAAATTGCATAAAATAACAGTGGAAAAACATAAGTATCAATAAAATATCGAATTTCAGGACATGTTCTGAAATTAAGAAGATGTTAAAATGCAATATTTGAGCCTCAAGAAATACCACTATATATTTGTTTTTAATGTTTAAGTGCAAATTGCATTTCATAATATCGATTATCAATGAGTTTAATGGTTTATAATGGTCACAGACACATCTAAAACCCCTCAGAAGTATGGGATGATGCAGGGCTTAAATTTTACATAATTTTCTTTAGGTCAGCAGGCTGTCCACAAATTGTTATGTCGGTGACCCAAGGAAAATTTTAAGCACTCCACCACAACCCTACGGCCAATCATCAGCCGATTGAAACTCCTGCTGCAGAATTAGTCTCATAAAACAGGCTTATCTTACCAGGAGTGATACCTTTCCTTTAGACCACAGGTCTTGTAGATTAGAACTTTTACTGTTACAGATTTAACACAAGGCAGCCCAGACAAGAAATAACCAATGGCCATGTTCAGACAGTGTACTAAAGTTGGACCGAACCAGTTTAACTTTATGAGCAGCGTTGGGTGGTTGAAAAAAATAAAACTACCTTGCGTTCAGACAGCTTTATCTTCGGTTTTAAGAGGTCAAACAGCACCGTGACCCAACACAACAACATCCGGTTTATTCACAAAAGCACGCGCACGGCCCTGTTGAGGCGCACGTTGAGGGGTGTGTAGGCATAATTTACTTAACAATCTTACACAGGTCAGCAGTCATCTGTTGTGAGTTAAACCGGATGTTGTCATTTTTATTCTGTCCACACACTATGCTAAAAGATAAACCCAAAGTGGATAGCATTTAACCACCCTCGTCGAGCGATTTAACTCATTCGGGTTCAGCCCGATTAGGTTAAGTTTTAAGAGCGTTCAAACACACAAAGTTAAACCCGAATGATTTCAAACTGCCTTAAAACCGACTTAAGCACTGTGTCTGAACGACCTCTATGACTTCATGGTAACATCATCAGAGCCCAATTTCATTTAACTGCTTGAGCAGAAAATATAACTTCAAAGTTTTCTTCTAGGCGAAAATAATTAAGATACTCCAGTCACATATGATGTAGTACTCTGGCTGGTTAAATGTACCTCTGTTATGGTCAGCACAGGCCCAGAACTACATGTACCTGCCGCCCCCATAAACATTTTTGTTTAAAGGGCCTAAAAATCAAAAATAAGGAAATTAATTGACAAAATGGGGAGACTGCCAACATTAGGGCTAGAAAGCTCAGTTGGTAGAGCACAGTCATGATAATCCGGAGGTTGCATTCAAATCATGTTTTAGTCAATATTTCTTTGTTCAAACCGAAAAATAACATTTATGGGAGCCCTCTGTATTCAAACGGACACTTATATAAACAAAAAATCAACCTGAACCAACCACAACCACAACAACAATGTACATGTACACAACAACAATGTACACTCCAATTCTTTGCAGCAATATTTAAATTTTACTAATTTCTTTAAAAATGATTTTAAAATATCACAATGTTGTTGATACCATGATAGACTCTAAATTATCTCACACCGTGAAAATATGCACCAGCTTCACTGTAGCCTATAGCTATTTCCACCATATTGGTTTCATAAGAAATAGATGTTAAAATATCCACATTTTATCGATACTCCCCCCCCCCCCATTCCCCCCACAAATATCACACAGCATCTGACAAGATGTCAGCGTCAATGTGCACAATAAGTTCCTCTAATATCCTCTTCTCCTACGTAAGTCACTCCTCACCAGATTGTTTGAACTCAGATAAGATTGGTATGCTTGGCCCCCGTCCTTTTCAATCATTTACTTTTGGCAATTGGATATATAGAAGGATTTGGGTTAAGACAATTTGCAGACCACACAGATTTAATAACAAAGTGTATCCAATTTGTTTTAATCGATACTTGTTCTACATATCTATCGCACAGCAAATCACATCACAAGATGAAATATTTGCACCAACTACAATGTACATCAATGGTAGTAGTCAGGTATGTCTAAACCTAACTGATTTCATTACATATACAATGCTTAGAATGTACGGTTTATGAGGAGAGACGTGACCTTCCCAGTACACTAACTGAGTACATCTCATGTAATGTGTCAGTCGATATTATTTATATACTCTGCAGAAATTATGATGGACTGCCTTATCGCTGGTGTTTCCAGGTGCCTCTGTCGTGTGACATTAATAAATTACATTGTAATGCAATGTGAGCAATGTTCTTGCAATAAACATCAAAATGGCTTGGTTAGACTTAGAGTCCTACAGTTTATTTTATTTTTATACTGTCATGTCTGAAATGCAATAATCTCTTTATAATTTTATAAATGTTGAAACCTTTGGATGATCACCAAGCTATCACACTCTTAAATGGTAAATGAACTTGATGTAACATATTTGCCTTCTAAGCATTTCCTTACAGGCATGTTTTGTGGTTAGTTTCTATTGGGGGGAGGGGAGGGATACTTAAATTCATGAATACAAGATGTACCTGCTTGTGTCGTCTTTAAAATGCACTGAACAATTTCCCTGTAGGACTATACATGAAACAGCAAAAATGCTACACAAAATGTATCAGTTGCTACTCAAAAGTCTTCATTTTCTACTCAATATTAGTATTCAGTGTGCACAAAACATGGTCAGCTTAATTATTTTGCTGTACAAAATTGCTGGACGAAATTGTTCCCTGATATAGGCCTTACACACCAACAAAAAAGGGCCTTTTTTGAAATTGTCTTCTCCGACCAAAGGGAACTGATTCAACATTAGTTATGTGAATGAATGTCATCATGCCAAAATTTAATGCCAGTGTTGATCTGCAGATCTTTCAACCTATGCTGACTGCTGAGCAGTCTGGTGAAAGGAAACATGAAAAGAAGTAAAGTCACGCATCACTGGGAAGGCAATTACTATTGATATCACAACAAAAATATCACGAGCTCATCAGCTATCATCGGTTGGTGGCGCTGTGACCCAGTTCAGTCTTTTTCTATCTCACACTATCTCTTGCAATCCTATCCAATTTATCATTTGGTAAATGGATTTGGCATAAGTGGTCACTGGATTTAAGCAGCATTGCCCTATGTGCCACATGGACAATAAAATGTGTTATTTTGCTCTGTGGTGTATGCTTCGGGATTATTTATTACTAGAATTTAAGGATAGGCAAGTGGTTGAGTAACATGTAACAGCCCATGAACGTCTCAACCTGCGACTCAAAAGCTCCGAGTATACTACATGGTCCGCATTTTGAAGCTGTCAATAACTATTTTGTTTTACATTTATAAGCTACAAATAAATATTACAGAAACAATAGGCCTAATTGCAGTCAAGGATTACACATGTTCAAAGCTGACTTCCTAAATAAAATTTTGGTAAAAACCTCAACTTTCACAAAGGTCATCTTAAAAGGTTACTTAGCATGTTGAAATCAATACAAGTGCAATAGGGCGGATTTAATCGGTTCTGCCAATACATTTTTAAAATTTGGCCGATTCAAACCGCCCAGAACACTGCTTAGGGGTAAAGCTCCATTTTCCCGAACCTTAGTAGAAAAGTACAACAAAAATGCTTGCAACAAAAAATCATGCTTAGCAAAACAGGTTAACAGCCATGACATCATCTAATTTGAATTGTTGTGACTGGTGCACCACTACTTTTTGCTAATAACAAAGAAATTTGCTAACCACTATTTTCGGCTTAACAGCTTTGTGAAATTAACTTCTGTGAAAATTAGTTTTTGAACAAATTTAATTAAGAAACCAAATGAAAACAGGGTTGAGAGTCAATGTTGGCAAAAAAGTCTGATCTTATGAGGTATAAACATGTACTGTATGTTACGTTAGTAGGTAGCCTACAGGCCTGAAATTACATAGAGGCAATGGCCTCTGCTGTCCCTAGTCTTGGCCTTGGTGCCCCTTCAAAAGGTTCCCATAGACTTTGAGATTTTCCAATGCAAGTGCACTTTGCACATTGCAAAATGAAAATGGCCTTGCCCCCTGTGAGATGAAATTTCAGGCTTGAGCCTACGCACATACGGTTCAATGTACGTTGATTGTACAATGTATAACGACGGTATTTTCAACTTTGATAACCCCTAGAGTTATAGATTCCAAGGAGCTTTTGGAAACAGTATCCACATGGGCTGGCAGTGGGGTTGAAATTCTTTGGGTTTCACTTCCTGAGAATTAGCTCAGGTAGTGTGAACATGGTGAACAGGGGACAAGAGGATGTAAGAACCCTGTCTTGTTTACACAACCTTATTTTGATGAAACTCTTTGAAGCTTGTAATGAGATTGTCAGATAGTAACATCTTGAACAAACTAATTACTGTGTTGTTTGAAAACACAGAAGTACACCCTTATTTTTTTCTCAAGGACAACACACAAAATGCCGGGACTCATTGCTAATGCTAGAAAAGTAGTAAAAACTTAGTGCAGAGTGCAGAGTTTGTTGAATCATAGGCTGATCTCACAATTCAAGCCATCACCAAATCATGACATTGACAAATTTAATTTACCACAGAAGACATTTAATTTAAGTTGTTTCTTGTGGCCTGACAAGAAAGTATGCTGACAAGCTAATTGGCAAATTTGTACAAAGGCAAGCTTTGTATAACACCCTGATATTGTGATCAATGTCATATCATTTTAACTGAGACACAGGTACGCTCAAATGAGTGAAAATATTGTTTTGAGCATTCCAACTTTAAAAAGAACTTGAATTCAAATCTGCGATATTAAAACTTTGTCATAATAAAGTTATTAATGCAGTATTATTGTCTTTGTGTGGTTCTCTACGAGTCACAACTTACCACTGATGTAACATTTGTAAGTAAATCATTGGTTAATTAACACAATATTTAGTCCAATGCACCAGCTTCTTCGTGAAAATGCAAAAGCAAGATGGCCTACTTTTTTGCACATCTAAAGTTTAAGTGTTTTTACAGTTGCAGGCATTATACATGATTCGGTTGCTGGCTGGGTTGGGCTTTATTTTGTTTACTTATTTTTTTTGGGGGGGTGTCATCAAATATGAGTGCATAAAAGTGTACGCATTTTTTCACATCCCATCCCACAAAAAAAGCAAATGACAAAACATTTGCACAAGTGTAAGTTTCTTCTTGGTCAATGAACATTAATTTTTTGTGGGTACATTTTTTAAAAATCCCCTACCTACTGACCCCCTCTTTTTCTAGCCATTTCCTCTGTTAGGCCTCACAGGATGCATTCGATCAAAACTCCAAGTTGTAGGGGAAAAAAGAAATAGATTTCTTCATGAAAATGACAAGCAGACAAGCAACATGTACATCAGTGTGGCTACTTTTTAACCTGATTTATGGACCAAGCCAGAAGCAGAACATAAACAAATACAAAAATACAATCAGACACACCCTAATTCTTTCAGATTCATGTAGAGTGTTGTATTACACTCTTTTGATTGTGTTTTGTTGATTGCTTACACACAATTTTTACTCATGCATTTCATTACACATGTACAATCATGACTGGAATTTCAATGTCAAAACTTGTTGTCAACCCAGACTCTGACTGCCAATAGATGCAGGAACTTATTTCCTTGAGTTAAAGGTATAATGCAAACTCCATTGGTATTTAAAATAGATCTAACAATTCTTCAGGGAAATAGAATACACAATTCTTTTTTCACCATATGGTATGTGTGATAAAAACAGTATACTCAGTGCTTTTTGGAGTCCTGCAGACATGCAGTACTCGGTTGGATTTTAATCCCATACAGGGCTTGTGGGTTCAAATCCCACCTGACGCCTGAGTAGTATGTCTTTAGATTTATTTTATATACAATTTTTATCGTACAATGGTATTTGATTTAAAAAAATTATAATTATTAAATATTGGTAATGAAGTTAAGCTATTTTAAATATTTACCTTCACTCTTCTTGGGTCTAAAGATTCCAAGACAATAACAGGCCTTGCAGACATGACCAAAAGTCCAATATACTCCACCAGCCACCAAAATCACTGGTATTTAGTATTACCTCCAGTCAGGCACTCAGTTTGTCTTTACTGTGTGTAATGGTTGGACCAGTAACAACTGACTGGGTCCACTCTCTGCAGTCCTTTTTCAGATGGTCTTCAGGCCTAGTGTGTATTGATTTTAGCTGGAATGCAACCCCAAACTAAGTCAGGCGTGGAAGAAACTCCAGAGTTACCTCAGCCTCAAGAGCTGTGCACCCTAGGTCAGAGGGGGGGGGGGGTTCATAGCCTTGAATGAAGGCCCCCACTGCCAACTGATGGTTTAAGTCATAGGAATTTGGCAGGTTATTTCTGTGATGACATTTGTGATGGGATTTGTATGTGGTTTGTGTAATCATAGTGTAATGGGGCTTCATCAGATTACTGAGATTTTTTTCTGCCAGCTTGTTTTAAATGAACCCCAGGATGGAGCATTGGAATTTGAGAAAAGGTCAACCAGATTAGAACACCTATTGAAATTTTAAAACATTAGTACCTATAAAACAAAACAAAAACTCTCTAAAAGAGGCCATTCAAATACATCATTGTTTAATTAAAAAGGGTGGGTAAATGTAGGTGGCGCAAAGAAAATAATTAAAGTTAGTTGACTGTTTGGTTTTTTTTAACTAAAAAGGAAAATATATCTATAAAAAGGAATATATAGATATACAGTTAAATAGAAAAGTAAGGCTCGTGAGTAAAACATTTATGATTTTTTTTTTACAATAAGACATATCAAATAATATGAAAAACATTCTGAATGGTGCCCATGGTGCCTAGGAAATATATCAACTTGTTATGCAATTAAATAAATATTTTCTGAACATACTTTTGGAACAAAGAATAGGATTGAACTTAAATATTTGTAAGTAAGCTGAAACAATGATATTTAAAGTGTGTGCACAAGGTTGATAAAAACTATGTTTACAGACTGGCACACTTAGGCCTACATGGTATAAAGATGGCCATGGAGGGAAAACTTCCCTTGAGATAGTTTTGCTTGAAATAGTATTTAGTTTTTGACAAATAGACCAAAGTAGTTTGACAACGGTGAAAACATGTTTTTTCTCACTATGACTATGATAACTGATTGAGCTTAAATTTTTACAGGTTTTGTTATTTTATGTGAATGTTGGGTTAGTGCAGATACTGGTCTTTCACAACATACCTTAACTTAAGCGCATGATGTCATTTGATGTACTCAGCTGCATGTCTTCGGTTGTTTCATTCATTGTTTTAATATTCACCTCTAGATAGCAGTGTGGTGATGTCAATTCATGAAGTCCATTACCAATGTTTTCCATGTGTTTTAATTTGTTTCATACCATACATGTATGGTATGTATGTACATGTATTTTTGTTATATTTTTACTATCAAACTGGAATGTGTTTACAACAAAGACTTGTTATGAAATGTTGCATTGAATTTGTGACAATAGAGATAAAACCCATCAAAACATTTCCGTTTTAATCAACAATGGAGGCGGAATCTCATTTTCCAGTATCTTTATGTCATAGGCCCCCTACAGTATTTCACAGAAAAAAACCCAACAATGACAGATCGATTTCAGACGGCTATTTCCACATTCATTGAGGTCATCTTAAAAAAAAGTGAATCCCCCAATTTGATAAACATGGGGAATGTTTACACGAAACACTTAACCTTGGGATGCAGGAAAAATCACTCAATGACAACTCCACATTTTAAAAATCAGCTTTAAGTCCCCTAAAAAGTGTTCATGTCAAATAAGTTTGGAGACAAATATTATACTTGGCTGAACGGACACTTTGATAAGTCCACATTGTACGACACTGGATACCATGCCAGTATAAATAACAATTGTATGGCTGGCCTTGGGATACATGTAGCAAATATTTCCGACCCAGAATTGACACGGACAAGTGACAAATAAATTAATACATAAAGGTTTCCTGATTGCACAACATACAAACAACACATCAGTTGCTGCATGTGTACCCCAAAATGTACTATCCCACATTTTCCTCCTCTTTGATAATTAAATTGAGACATACCAACAACCAAAACAACTGAGCGCAATTGCTCTCCTCTGCACTCCTTAACTTCATTCGAGGAGTGCGAAAAAAAACCACCTTAAAATCTAAAGTGGTTTAAAAAAGAATTTGAAATAAAAACCCACAAATTTATTCACTGCAGGAAATGAACTATGAGACTACATTTACACTTTGCTTTTATCATGGAACAAAAGTAACAACCTGCCCATTCAATCCGGCAATCCGTTACACAATACAAATCACCAGAGTTGCTTAAATGTATGCTTATAATTAAATACCATTAACAGTTGGATTTTATAATTAAACTTTTTTTTTTATAAAAAAAACTAAAAACTTTTTAGACTAATGAGTGAAGTTTGGTTCTGAGGAGTGCGAAGAGTTCTCCTTGATAATTTCAGAGCTGCCAACATTTGTATCTTGCAGTCAGGGAGATGTTGAAAAACAATCAAAGAGATATTTAGAATTACAATCAAAGGGAAAGTGTCCACAACCAAAGAGATTTTCAAATTAGTGAATCAGAACATGGAAAGATTGGTTTATTTTTAGGGAACCTTCTGCAGAATCAGGAAGAGTTGGCAGCTGTGTTAGTGTTATTTAAGGAGGGCAGTTTATAGCTCTCCTTGTATTTCTTGAAGACTGCGCCAACAACAACAAATAAGCAATGATAAAAGTTTATAGTTTGTAGTGTTAATAAACTGAAACTGTATAATTAGTACAACTCCTTTATGCTCATAAACATGTGTACTCCATAAGGTCTAGGTAAACCATCAGATAAAACATCAGAACATTTGTTAGAAAGCAGTCCATCACAGCCCCGACCCCCCCCACCTGACTGCAACCATCCAGGGCAATAATGTACATACATGTAGCTCATCCCAAGTTTGTCCTCTGACTTTCGTGGGGTGTTTTATTGGATTATGAGAAAGGCAGAGAGTAAGTGAATCACGCTGAAAAAACATCTAACAGACAAACCTGGCGGACAATGGCCACCTCATTAAATATTAATCATGCACAGTCACTGACACTATTGGTGTATTTTGCCCTGGAAGTACAGTATAATGAAAAACCCGTCAGTAATACCATAGAGAAAGGACCACGAATACTTTCTCCCTGGAGATGAAGGGGATTAGGCAGTTCAGTGACCTGAATGTTCCTGCGTCATGGCATAAGGGGGTATGGATTAGGAGGCAAGGGGGACATAATGGGAATCATGATGATAGATTAGTGAGATATCCATGGGAGATAACCATGCTCCTTCTGAAAAATCAACAGACACATCAATATTTTAAGAACTGATGCTGGGCAACCCGACAACATTCCGATGTTGTATGTTTTGAAACCAGTCATGTTGTGGGAAATTAACAAAGCTTTGGTTGAGCAAATTAGACTAATAATAAGAAATGGGAATCAAAGTTCTAAAGAACTCAGCTATCGGATGAGTGGAAGACTACAAAGCTTCCTAGGATATCCATGATGCAAATAAGAATCAAGGGGTATTGGCAATTTCTGGGTAATAGGGACTAAGTAGAAAGGGGCTGAACTTTCTGATTGATTGACTTTGAAGACAATGATATGTGAGAATTTTACAGACGTCATCTTGGGTTGACAACACTCTCTTATCAATAATCTGATAAAGAAGTAGCTCTATAAGCTCATAACAGAGATAAACAACATCTCAAATGTTGATCTGTTTTGATCAAATTGTTTTAGTGGTCAAAGGGAGGAAGGGGGTGGAGTTAGTGGAGAAAGAAGGAACATGCCTCTCTAGTGAAGATTTTGATGGATAACAACTGCCAAACATAAAAGCCAGCTGGCCCAATCTCATGGAGCTGCTTAAGCACAAAAGGTAGCTTAGCACAAAGAATTACCATGATGTCACGTATGTATTGTCTTTATTTAACTGGTTTCCTGCTTATTTTTGCAAAGCAGACTCAGCTCTTATAAAACTTGTTGTTTTGCAACTGGTATCATTCTTCTATCAATAAAAACATACCAAAATGAGATTGTTAACTGAACCAGTTGTACTTATTGACCCTCTTGCAATGAGGTCACATACGGCTACCTTGTCACTGTGGTAAAGTGGTTAGGCTGCAAAACTTACAATCACTGATTATGGGTTATGGGTTTAAAACCAGCCAAGCTATTCTGCTGATTTCACAATAACTAGAACAAGTCTTACACATCATGTAGTTACTGAATCACAATTATTGTTTGTGTAATTCATAATTATAGACATGAAACCAAAGTTTGTATTGAGAGAGTTTTGCAGTTGCCAGCTTGGGGTTTATATCCCCTTTGAGAGCTTCGCGAGTTCCCTTGTTTGGAAATGGAATATCATCGAAACAAATACTTTCTATCTATGGTCTGCCATTTTGGGATTCAAAATACACGGAAAGATATGGTGTGTATCTTAACTGCAGGTGCGTGGCCTAAAATGCTCACCACATAATAACACACACGTAGAATCTGACTCCCAAACTGACAAGGTTTATCTTGTGATGAAGTAAGGTAAATTGGTTCAATACATGTAGGCTACACAACACAGGTAGTAACTTCAATGAAAACATATAGAAACAACCTTAGTGCTAAGCAAGTAGAGGACTACGAGGTCAACCTCTGTGATGCAAACAGCCACATCTTTAGAGTGGGCGCTTTGACTGGAAATGCTTGGGTGCCCTTAAAGATCCAGCACCTTGCTCAGCTGCTTATAAGCTTATTGTTAAAACCCAAACATTAAGGTTATTTTTTTAACATTTTGACGTCAGAGGGTTCAACTGGGTCCAGGTACTTTCCATTGTCATTATTGTATCAGCCCTACAAAGCTCCAACTGCGTAGGAGGAACATTTAAAGAATGTCACCAAGAATGGACATCTGTGTTTACATGTACTCTGTTATTGACAGAAATAAAGTGCAGGCTTGCTTCTCCAGCCAAAACACAATAATTTGCTGGTGATGTTTGCAAGCACAGAATTTACAGTGCCGTATAATCTTAATTCTATTGGCTGAAAATATAGGCCCTATTTCATAGTGTTTTGTAATATGACAAGAAGCAAATAAAAGTGACCACTTAGCAGTTTTTCCAGTGGTTGTAATTTTTGTCAAGTACTTAAAACTACCCAAAGTTCTCATTTTCATCTACATTATGAGCAATTAGTAAACCCGGTTTTAGGGCAAGGAGTGATGAATATTTTGATAATTTTTTATCAGAAGAAGACATTCAATCCACTGCCCAAACTATATCCATGGCCCCTTTTAACCCCCTATTGAAGAGGTAACTTTAAGACTACAAGATAGCCTTTCTGTGGTCCTTTCTCTATGCTTTAATTAAACAATGACTTCAGGAATGTATCGTAGGGTCCTTTCAATGACAGGTCAATGCCCACTGCAATATTAAAACATCGTTTGTGACCAGCAACAAATTTGACAGTCAAGACACCCACTTTGGATATTATGTAGGATAGTGCATTGACCTTTGATGCTGCAATCTTGTTTTTCTACTATCCAAATAGCTTTTTTTTAAACAATAATCCTGACACTGGAAGGGTTAAACAGCAGTCCGAAATTTAGTTTTTTTTATTTTAAGAAATGCAAGAAGAGGAAACTGCCCTTCACAAATTATTGCGGAGAGCTCTTTGCACTCCTTGGAACATAACTTCAAAAACTAAAATAAAAAGACAAGTTAAAACACATTTCTCATTGTTTTCACCTCCACAAGACAAACTTGATAAAACTTTCAGAGTATGGGTGGGATGGTGTTTTTACTTGTATTGAAAACTAGAGGTTGAGAAAGTATTTGCATGTACCCCTCTCCAAAATCTACAAAACAAATTGATGCTCTTTCCCTTTAGAAAAGGCTTTGTGATCCACTCATTTTCCAATAGGTCTCCCACCGCCAACAATTAGGGCTAGCTAAGTTGGTAGAGCACCAGCACGTTAATCTAGAGGCCGCAAGTTCCAGTCTCGCTCTAATCAAGTTTTCTTTGTTCAACCCCAATGGTTATAAGCTCCTGATTGGTGCTGAACTAAAATGGCGTTGTAAGTTATTGAACTGGGAATCATTGTAAATCAAGTAACATTGGACTACATGTGTACATCTGGAATATCTGGAGGAATTACAGATCAGTTTAGCCCAACAGTCAACTTGGTGATGGCGATTTTGCCTCTTTACAAGAAATTATCTGAAAGCGCAGGGAGACCAATGTAAAATCCTGACAAATCATACACCTATTTCATAAACTGCTCAGTTTACAATCTACAGATTCAATCAGTTGGCATTAACATGTTGTTTTTTAAGCCAATTTTAGCAAAGCCTTCATGTACTCTCAATAAAGAAACACAGCACTATATAATAATGTTTACTTATCATGACTTCATTACAAGTATTAAAATCCAACAAAATGTTGTTAAGTACTCACTGTTTTTCCCCAGGAAAAAGTGTAAAGTTTTCTTCACTAGAGGAAAGGACCTGTGTACTTTATCAACTCAAATTGAACAAGTATCAGACTGGTAACCACTAAGCCCCTGAATACATAATTCCTGGCATTTGGCTGGTGCACTATCACATGACCTTGATACCCCGTGTGTGAACGGATTTTCCCGGGAGTCAAGAAGTGATAAGTACTGTACATGCTGTCAGTGGAATAGAGAAGTATATAAATCAATGGGCAGAACAGAAATGTATTAATGAGAGTAGGATTAAATGAGATAATTTACAGTTGATAATACAAAATTCAAGGGATTTTCTAAAGTGGTCGATGTTGAATCAATGAAAGTAAATGGATCCTCTATTTACCTCAAAAGTATTGATTATCAACTGACTGGAAATGTGTTTACAGAGAGACCGAACTATTCTTTAAATGGTATTGCTTATCACTAATCAAAAATCAATCAGGAACTGTGTGGATGACTAAATCTTGCCAAATGCGTACAAAGGATAGTGCAATGAGACCTTGGGTCTTTTTATAAAGCTACTAAGTGTTGGAAATTATCTCCACCAATTTCAATAAATTTGTGACAGGCTTAAATCTCATTTCTGCTCTTGAAAAGCAGTATTTGAATTTCAAATGAATCACTAAAGCAATAATTAATCACTTCAGTGAAATCTGGAGTTTTACAACAAATTAACCCTCCTACTTTTGGTAACAACTTCCAGCATGTTGACAAACCAGTTGGACCCATTTAACTAACAGGTTGTGTACAGTATGGTGACACAACTTTGCAGAACTGCACATGTACAAATGTAGGGGTTATATACCTGTTCAAACCAATGATGGGGATCCGGGTGTATCCCCTGGACAGAGCGAGGACGCCCTCCCTTCACTCCCCTGTACAAAACCAACCGGGACATCGCTATAATAAAGTCCAAACAATGGGAGAGCAAACAGTTCTTGATTTACAGGGTCCACCAACAAAACATGTGTGTAAATGTATAGGGTGTGGATCGATGCATACTGCAGGCTGGCAGTGAATGGTACTGAATGGTCATACAGTAGATGCATTCAGCACATAATATCAATTATTGCAGGCCAGCATAGTTTATCTAAATGTATCATCAAAAACCCACAGTGGATGATATTTAATCAGCAGACAGTATGGAGGATTTTAGTTAAGAAACTTGCACTTGGATTTTATGATGATACATGTACATGTAATCATTCTTGGAGAAAAACACACAGGAATGAATGAATTATTACTTGCTCCATGATTTTTCATACTTTAACAACTGGCAAAAAATTGTTAAGGCTTATGAATATATTTTGATAAACGCATCTTTCATAAATACAAATTGATGACAAAAATTATTATGTATCCAGATTTGCTCATAATGGGCAACAGAGGGGGCTCTTCCTATTTCTTTTACACACCTCACAGTAAGCTAGCTGAAGTGGACCTCAATCCGCCACTCTTCGTTTACATTATGATCCAAATGTCCAACTGAACCCTGGCGGATGCTTAACTAGTTCTAGCATTAAATAAACACACAGCATCAAAACTAATTGTTGAAGTGCATCTGGTTGGCACTTTGTATTATAGTGTGCAGTCCCAGGGGACAATGTACTGTTGTTGGGTCAATGATTAATTTGAACACGATTTTGACCCAAGCAGTCTAACATACACATGTAAGGCCAAGCCAAAAAAAAGGAACACCAGTCAAGGTTTATCGGTTCCTGTCTTGGATAAAAAACTAAGAGGAGAGGAGGAATTGAAAAGCTTGAGAATACACATCTTCAAAATATCTGTCAGAGCACAACTTGTTCAGTTGTGGAGTTACTTGCCATAGTTTCAAAATTACTAGACACTGGCCATCGGTCAAGTGGGTATACATGTATGCAGAGCCTTGGTAAATTTGTTTCACTGCTTTCTGTATCATACATTGACAGTCTTTTATGTATCTCTAGAGAGTAAATATCCTGATAAAATTAAACAAACCAGAAAGCAATAACAGCATTTTATTTTGATCATTGAACACTTATCAAAAGTTCAGCAATAATGAGAAACTAAATGCTTGGCTGATGTATGGATACTGACACAAGTAGGAGAGTGATACTATCGGTTTCTGTACTGAAGATTTGTGTGTCATTTTTCTATGATCACAGAATTTCATGTCATGTACAATGCATGTATTTCACTCATTCACTGTTCAACTGCACAATGTGTACATTGACAAAGGTACATTGTAAAGTAAGGCTGTTTCCAAATTAGTGGCTGCAGCTTGGTCACCAAGGTAACATTCAATGAAACATACCTTGATCTTAGGGGTCTTCAAATGTTTTTTCTCAACTTTGACAGTATTTCTGATAAAATATTCTGGTACTACGTCAAACTTTTATAATCAGTGAGCTTTCAAATTGTAACTGAGGTTTGTTATATATTTTTTTTTAAATGATTAAAGTTTGTATTTTGTGTGTGCAGTTTACACTCTTCTAAGCAGACATTACATATTACTTATTTATTTTCAATTTCCCCTGGGATAACTTACACACAACATGTACATGCAAATTCAGGATCCCCATCTCCAGAAACTGAACAATAGTTTTCCTCCAAAAATGTTCATGTATCAACCTGTTAAAGTATCAACAATTAATTATTTTCTTCAAAAATTACTTGTCAATAGCGTTGTTTAAAACTCAGTACTACCTTGTTTATCAATGATCAAAATCTGTTTAAGTTTCACAATTATCACCAAAGGCCAATAGCAGTTTGTTTTACTATAGTACACAATTACAATCCTTAATCTTTGCAAAGTGATAAATCTAGTTTAAAATGACCCCAACTGACCCCAAACTGTGCCCTCATGGTGTCAAGAGGCAAGGACAGATTAATACTGTCCACTTAAAGACAAAGTACGCTTGTTGTTATTTGGAAGTCTAAATTAATTCCAATCTTAGTTGTCAATAAACACACCGTACAACCAACCTGTAAAAATGAAATTCAATGACCTGAGGGAGCATCTCAAAAGTTGGGCATGTTCTAGGCGCAAAAGAACAGTCCTGTTGGCACACGCTTGCAATCCATTGGACTGCCACAAAGTACAAGACAAGAAGCAATCATATACAAGTTAAAATATGCGTATTAGATTATTCTTTAATGTTCCAATAACGTTTCAGCTGTACAATATGACACTAACAGTCCAGTGTGTACTATGGGCAGGAATACTTCCATTTATAACATTCCTACCATTCTGACCTTTGAGGCACTCCTTTATTTCAGTCAAAGCCTCTAAAAGAAATGATGTTTTATCGCAATTTTTTTACTATGGAACAAAGGTCCCCCACAACATTTTTCTTTGTTCAACTGGGTCCCCACAAAAGGAACTCTTTAGAAAAGAGAATAATAGAACAACAATGGCAAGTCCCCACAACTAGGTGTTCAAAAGGCTGTGTGTGTGCTTGTTGATTGGGCTTCTTTTGATTGCTGCAATCACAATTTCTTATTTACACAAACTTGCCATTGAGTGAATAATTATTTACAAGCAGAAATACAAGTATCTCTATACAAAAATAGGTTCAAGTACTTATAAAAATATGCAAATGATTTGTGGTGTCTTTAAATTCTATCTCGTCTACTTTGACACAGACAAGGAAATCTCTCTCCACAAATGTTAATTGTATGTTCGTTTAAACTGTATACATGGTATAGGCTTAATCAATTAGTTTTCAGACTGGAACTAATCAATATTTGTTCTTGTCACAAATCCTGTACTTTGGCATTTACACACAAAAAACAACACAAGGACAAGTTCACTCCAAGTTTACATGAATCTTTGATTTGAAATGTCTTGAACAAAACAACCCTCTGGCTTTGGTTTCCTGGTGAGAACCTGTGTATCAAGGCCTGGAATTACAGAGGCCACAGAGGTCCTTCTCTGCCCTGATCTTGGCCTTTGTATAAGTTGGTGCCCCTTCAAAAGTTTCCCAATAGCAATTCTAAATGAAATTGGCCTTGCCCTCTCAACATAATAATAATATTAATGGACATTTATATTGCACAGTACCTATATGAATATACTCTACTGCGCATTACAAAGAACACTGACAGTACTAGAAAGAATTAATCGTAAACAAATGGGTTTTTAACTTGGATTTAAATACATTAAGTGAAGATGAGTGTCTAATACAAGAAGGGAGATAAATCCATAGTTTAGGAGCAGCACACACAAATGCCCAATCACAGGTAGCCTTTGATGTTCTTGAAGGATAAGTTAACAGTGTTTGGTCTTGCGAACTCCTAAATTGCTCAAAGATGAAATTCCTGGCCTGTTATAGTGTGTATTCTATTTCAATAAGAAGGCATGTTGCCCGCAGACAGCTTGTTTTTATTTGGATGCAAAAATATGTACATGTAAATGTAACCAAAACGAGGCATGACGAATAATCCCTTTCTAAATTTGTTTTATGAGAATCAGCATGCATGATTATTGTTACTACTACACACAGGGTATAATAACAATGGTAAAACACCCACGCCTTGTTTAATGCCAACTTTTCTTTGACATTAAAACATTTCTAAAGCTGATCAGTGAAACTCTTTACCAGAAAGGGACACGTTTTATACAAAGCTGTTAAACTTAAAACTTGTGAAGCTTATAAAATTCTTGCTTAGCAAAACCAACTTACCAACCAAAATACCATGTGCTTGTGATCAGTGCTCTCAGTCTCTGCTTATTTAATCTTAGCAAATAAATTTGTTGAGCAAGCTTTTCTACTTTGAAAACAGGAACAAAACTATGTGCAAATAATATTTTGTTGCATGCCAAGAGTCTTTGCATATCATGACAAACCCCTGGCTCCAAATCAATTTTCCTTGTCACATTCATCTCCAACATTTCCGGTGCCACACTTCCTCATTGGATCCTAATGCAATCATAATGTAAATTTGTACGTTTCCATTGTGTTTCTTTAATTTTCTAAAAATGTTTCACATTTTAAAGACAGCTCCCTTAAACCTGTATGCTGTTGTTAAGTCAACACATCACACGCAGGCAAAGGCAATTGCCTCCATGCCCCTAGTCATTGCCTTGGTGTCTCTTCAAATGTTCTAGTAGAAATTTACATTTCCCTCAGCACAGACTCAGAGGTGCCATTTACGAACAAAAAACAATTATAGCAACTTCAGTACAATGTATCAGGTCTGCACACACAAGCTGACACAATACGATTGTGTGTCAGTTAAATACCTTAAATCAGTCATTTTATCAGTCAATCTGTCACTTGGGTATTTCTTATGACAGAAACCAATAATTCCGACAGAACCTTTGCAAAAAATTGTGAAAGGCACGTCAAGAAATCATTTTTTCTTGCATAAATAACCTAACACAAACTAGCTCCATGCTTTTCCTATGAGCTTCTGACAGTTGTTGGAGCCACTTTGTGTAAAGTGGGCATGGCTTCGATGAGACAGTCACCCTTACAAACAGAGTTACCATTGCTTATGGTATCGCAAAGAACTTCTTCAAACAAATGGTACATGTATACATGTACCACACTCATGTCAAACATACTTTTGTACACGTATGAAGAACCCCATTTTCAGAAATCAGGCAAAAACCAGAATGATGGCTACAAGGCCTAGAATAGGATATTAGGGGGAGGAGGAAGATGATTTTGGGGAAGTGTGGCATAGTGGTTCCTGCCCTTCACCTCTGTGGACCCTGGTTCCAATTCCACCTCACCCCTGAACCTTGCATCATGAATTGGGTTTTCAGTCTCTACTTAATTGATTGGGCTTTCCCAGTTAGGGTTTCCTCCTACATCTAAAACTGACATTCCTGTAGGTTATTTTAGCAAGGCTCCAATTTGGGTGAAAAATCAACAAGACGGCGGGCTTGCAGCGCATTGTTTTTACAAGACCAAAATTCTATTTACAAGACCGGAATCAAAATGAAGACTAAAATATACTGAACTATTTTGATTTGAATAACACTCAGAGAAGATTCATCTCATTTGTCTATGACATGTATGATGGGTAAGTATACTTTGATACTCAACAGAATTGAAAAATGTAAAGTTTACATTTGAACATACTTCAGCGAGGTATTTTTATTCCATGGCAAAACACAGGACTACCGGACTTGTTGAGTCATGAGTTTACTGGCCTGACACTTAATCACTGGCCGCGAGTCTGCAGTCCTGTGTAAATTTTAAGCCCTGTCTAGGACTACCAATTGCAGTGCAAGGAACTTCTGAAGATCCTTTGATTTCTTTACCTGAAATGATACAAATAATAAATAACAAATTACCTTAACTAAAAACATTCCATTACTCACCGAACTTGCTACAGTTGATGTCCTGTTGTTTCTTGTGCCAGGATCTTGAGTCACTGAGCTCTTTGGCTCTCCTCCTTCTGTATTTGTCTTTGAGTTGCCTTCTGGAGGCTTCTTCACTTTCTTGGAGCCAGAGAACAGCTTTCTACTAACTGCTGACATGTTTCATCAGAAATCAGTGAGTTGTGTAGAACGTTTCTTTCAACAAATATCATGGCATGACCTTTAAAAAAAGAAAGAAGGAAAAATCAGTTGAGGCAAAAATAATAATTGGAGCTGCAATGAAATATCAAACTTATAGACATTGCTCTGCATGGTACCCAGGTTTATGCTTTGTATTCTGCATTGCGGGTGATTGACTGCATGAGAGCAGGTTTTGGGGGGTAACCACTTGAGGTTGACTATAGTGGGGTGGAGGATGGTTGACAGTAATTTGATTAATTGTGGTCGGTATCAGCGATAGATGTGCTTCGTCGTTTTTGTCAGGTGAGCAGTTCCTCACTTGGACAATCTCGCCCGAAAGGACCAGTAGTTGATCGGTAAGGCGAAACTGTCGCCAGGTGAACAGCTTGTCGCTAGGATGATCGCGCAGGGTTCGAAATTAACGGTCGCCCGGTCGCCAAACAGCGAGTCAAAACCCTTCCTTTACTAGCTCGCCGTGGGAGTCAAATAATTTTTCCTTTTCACAATAAATGAGGGGTACACTAGATTGTTAAAATCCCAAATTATTTATAAGCTCGTAAAATGGTTTGGCAAGTCTTGACATTGCTAAATTTAATGTGATCGCGATCACGATCGTTCAAAGTAAAACACGCATGCACGCACATAACCACATGGTAGTATCCACAGGCCCACAACGTACCCACAACATTTGCTCGCCCGCCGGTAGTCCACACATGACACATGCCGAAGCACATGGTGTATTGTACAGTACAACAGCAGGTCCAAAGTCCATCCTAGCCGATATTTCGCACGCTGTGTTTGGCCCGTTAAAAAATATAATATTCATAAGAAAGCTTGGCTAGCCTCCAACTCTGTACACATTCACGAGTCGAGTAAACAAATGCTGCACAATGTGGCACACACCCACGGATTCTGTACTATACACAGCAATGGGTTAAGGCTATTCAAGCATCGACAACTTTTGCCGATTGAGGGAGTTGCAGGGCAAAGTTCATTGACTTTTTTCTCAATCGTGCGTCGTTGATCGATC
>CM021538.1:17057967-17068178 GCA_010994315.2 Pisaster ochraceus | reverse complement strand
GTTTGTAGCACTCTACTTGATTACATGCTAGCCCAGTGAACATCTCTTTGATATCTTTCCTCTTATTCCGTTGCCATCGTTCCATATCAGCCTTTATGTCAGCGTTAGCAACCTCCGTCCTGTCACTCAGGTAATCAACCTGCTTCTGAAGCTACAAGATTAAAAGATCAGATCAAAATCAGACATTAGACCTCATCTTTAAACTCAGGCTGCATCAGCAAGACTGGATTTTTATTCATGAATTCAAGACAACTTTTTAAGCCATTTAAGGACAAGTCGATAAGAACATGTACATTTGAACGAGCATCGCAGCCTCTGTGGCATTTTAAAAATTCCAGGTCTGTAGTTGTGGCAAGATTTGAGAAAAAAAACAACCAGAAATTCTGGAGCTGTTTTTGAAAAATCATTGGGCTGATGCATTGTTCACCAATATCTCTTGATATATCAACTGTTCTGTGCGATAAAAATTAATTTGGCCCTTGTCAAATTGACAGAAAAGGGGAGGATCATTCAATGAGTGTAAGAACTAAAAACACCAAAATAAAATGCAACAAACTATTAAAAATAAACTCTAAAATACTAAAAGAAACCCCATAATACTAAAAGAAAATTCAAAAACACTAAAATAAACACCAAAACACTAAACAGGACCTGAGTCAACAAAATGAAAGTAAAGTTGTTGTTTTTTTTAACAATGTTGTATCTGAATTCATTAGAAAAAAGAGTTTCCTTTTCTAATGATAACTAACAATTTGGACGCAAAGATCAGTAAGACATTCTGAAGATTGAGAGAAGCATGCATTCTGATATACTTGTGGACATTAACATAATCTACTCAAAGAATTTAACAACTTCACTTTCATTATGAGGTAGCAGGGGCTAATTTCACAAAGAGCTAATATTGATCTTAAGATGTGTATCAAACAGAATTGCAAAGCAAAGTGTGATGTCCAATACAAATCACTATGGTGGTATTGACAACTCATCTGATGATGAATCTTAGTGCTTTGTGAAACTGAGCCTAGTGATGCAATCTTGACTGGATTCGGCAGTGTTTGGGGGAAAATTTCACATGCATGCACTATTCACAGCGTAAGGCAAACAAAAACACAAATATGACAAAGGACTAGGGTAAGTCTACTTGTGATGATGGATGAATTAAAGTGGGAGGTAATAAACTAAAACTGATTGGGGAATAAGGTTAAATCCAAGGTTTATATGAACATCTCTACTTTAAATTAACTCCAGAGAAGTCCTTGAAGTCTTCGCAAACTCATTTCTCGTTCTGTTTTTTAGTTGAACTTATTTCTTTGAAACTCTTTGTTTAGCCAAACTCAAAATTTAGCGTCCTCGATACTTGGAGAAAATTTGAACATCTTAAAGTTGACTTATATTTTCACCTTTCCCAGTCAGCTTTTTAAATGAAAACTGTTTTTTATTATATGATATTATAACTAGTTTAAATATATGAAGCAATTGAGACAGGTGTTTCAGAGAAAAAATTAGCTGTTTTGGACAAAAGAATATGGTACCTTGTCAATCTGTGTTTCTAGCCTGCTACTCTTAGCCTCTTTGACATCATTTGGGTCTTTGCCCATAATGGCCCCCAGGGAGTAGTTCTGGTCAGATATTTTCACCTGAGCAAAGAGCAAGGCCAATTGGAATTAATTACTAAGAGATGAAGACTAAATTGAAGTTACTCTTGTTTAGTGAAAAATAAATTGATTTCTAAGCTGATTTGTTTTAGGGGGGAACGCAGATTTTTGTTTTGGCAAAGAGTGAGTGTCATCTGAAATACCTCAGCTGGAAAATAAGCCAGGAATGAAATGAAATAAAGGAAGATTGGGTTTTTTGTTTTAAGTGAATTAACCACAGTCCTTTGAGTACTTTCACAATGTTAAAGAGTGGTTATACGTGTTACAGTCAAAGATACATTGACTACACATAACCTAATGGCTCTTCTCAAACCATAAAAAAATTGATTAAAAAACCTTTTTCAATCTCAGAAACAGCAACAATTTTGGAATGTTCAGTAACTGTCTTCTGGGTAAAAACCTGCATTACACAGCAGCTGTTGTCACCACATTCCCTGAATCCCACACCAGTAAATGACTTAAAATGTTCAATGTTCAAAAAAGGAACCAGACTATTGTTCCATCCTGCTTCAATTTGGTTTATATTGATTTGAATGAAAGTAAAAATAAAAAATGGCTGCATTGTGACTGAAACTCTATTGGAAAGCAACAGGTGGTGTTAATTTGTGATAGATTGGTGTAGAGCAGTGCGATGCGAGAAAATAAAGTAAAGCAGGTTAGGAGCAGCTACTAAAACAGTACACTTGATCCAAGTCAAACTTTCATAATTATGGTCTAAATCCAAGAACGTTCCATGCAATACACATTACAGAGTGTTAAAATGTGCCCTCTACTGCCAGTTCAAAGACTATGTGATAGCAGTCAATGTACATAACAACCTCTAGAGGGAGCACTTGAAAGCATTTCCTTTTTTATTTCCTTTCAGTCTGTGTATTGCTTGGGCGGTGGGGGCCTGATGACCGGATGGATTTAAAACGTAATATAAAAAAATCAGACTTGAGTCAAGTGTACTAGAACGGAGACTATGCTGTGCAAAGATATTCACAGAAAAGCCACCAAAGAACATAAATGCAGATTGCAGACAGTATTATTTGATTTTGCCTTACACTGATGTATAACTCAGTGCTTTCTGAGTATTACACTGATGTATAACTCAGAAAACACTGAGTATTACACTGATGTATAACTCAGTGCTTTCTGAGTATTACACTGATGTATAACTCAGTGCTTTCTGAGTATTACACTGATGTATAACTCAGAAAGCACTGGGTATATCAAACATAAGTGAAAGTCTAACCAAAAAATTGTTCTTTGTCCCCAGTGCATTAATTATATTCATGAAATAAGTACTGCATTTAGAGATAGAAGACTGCATTCAACTTGTCCAATACTCTTTCACTATGTCACTTCCTTATTCATTCTTCAAACAAAATGATGGACTGAGAGAGGGTAATACAACTCTTGGTAATATTTTCCAGCGAGTCGACAAACATCAAAACCATTCAACTGCACTGGCTTTGTATGATAACACTTTGTGCATATGTACTGTGTACACATGTGTACTGATATCAGACTGCAGGCTGGCATAGCTTATCTATCATTTAAAACCACAGTGGATGATATTAAATGGTCAGACTGTTAACTGTGCACTGTGTATGCACTCACAACATGATATTTATATCTCTGGGCCTAAAAGCTTTTATCATGTTCAGGCAAAAATCAGTCAATTAAATAAAAATAAAAAACTACATATGGATTTTGAAGGTTTTGGGATAAATTTACTCTATGAAAAAGAAGGGAGAGGGTGGCGTGCAATAGCTCAAGATAGAAGACACATTCTCACAAGATGGACCCAGAATTTGTTGCATTCTAAACACAATTCATGCAGATAATAGGGTTTGACCTGACTAGGGTCTGATCATAAAGGGCAAGGTTACATGCTCATCTTGATGGGTTACCTTGTGACTATGATAGGTGAAGATGCATACTGGATCTTGGAGGGTGTGGTTACTTACTGATCTTGTATGCAAATCATTAAAGGTCCAGTGGGGGTTTATCTCAATGGACATGGATCTGATCTACTTAGGCGTCACTGATTTCTGATGTTGACAGGTATAGTTTTTTGCTGAGCTAAACGGTTGTGGCTATCAACCTTTACCATTAGAAATGTTTGATGGGTGTGGCTACTTACGTGTTCTCTTTCATTCTTCTTGCGTGTGAGTTCCTCGCATGCTAGCTCATACTCCATCTGGATAAAGTCTCGCTTCCTTAACGTGCTCTGAAACAAAGGGGAACAAAAGCCCAGGCTTAGCGCAGAAAAGTCTTGCTTAGCAAAAACTGGTTACCATGTGATGTACACTTGTAGGCCATGTCCGAACTGTTGGCTACGGTTACAGCTGAATGGCCTCGTCATCATGGGTTGAAGTATGGAACACCCTTGGCAACACCCTTAGTAACAGCCATAGCCATAGCTGTAGCCACCAGTCCGGATACTACCTTAATTGGCTGACTAATGTTCCTACCTTGACTGAATCGGCATACAGAATGTACTCCTTGGCAGCGGGAAGAAAATGGAGCTCTGTATTCTCCGTCTGTAAATAAATTTTCACAAACAAGAAATTATTTATAACGTGCCTGAGCAATCTAATAAGTCAGACTCAAGTTCTGGTGGCCGAGTCATAAAGTGTGGGTTTGAATTCCAGTCGTGAAAATGGTGTCCTTAGGGGAGACACTTAACTATAATTGCTTATCAACCAGGAGTAAATGGGTACCAGCGAGGCTGGGGAACAACCTGTTTGCCCATTTGGTTGCCAGTGCTGCATACTCCTAAGGAGTTTACCAAACCTAAACCAATAGACAAATACAACCATGTTAGCAGAAAAAGAACCTGTTTTTTCAAATTTTGTTTATGTTAACTCTCCTCAGCAAGGTTACCACAGTAGTGAAAGAGAGCAAACAAGAAGGGGACCTATTCAAGTTTACTGTCTTACTCACCATGTCTTTAAAAGGTTTGGCACATTTATCTAGGCAGTCTCCAAGGCCACCAAGTGTTTCTGTTAGCTCTGTCTCTGAGTTTGCCCATAGTCTGTATGTTGGGCCATACGATTCTAATTCAGTAGCCATATCTGTACAAAGAAAAGGACCAGAACTCAAAATTAATTTGCTACTTCTTTGCTGTGATAAGGTAATATGACTTTGCTCTACATAGACATATTGATCCTTTGCACCATTGTCACCGGCGCTACCGTTTGCAATGTTTGCCACGCTTGCCACATTGGGAGTGAAATTGCACGTAAAAAGTTTGGTACGCCTGTAAACGCTGCATCATCAAAAATGTCTACTACACTGTCTAACTATTGGATTTTTGTGGCAATTAGGACACGAAATGTATAACTTCCCATATGACCAGTGTAGTATCTTGAGTACCAGGAAATGCCCTGGAATGTATAAGGTCACTCTGTTTGTACACAAGTTTCATTGTCTACATAGTGCTTCAATAGTTGCACCTGTTAGATATGACTAGGAGGGTACCCCCATGATTTCTACTGTATACATACAGGAAATAAAGGAAACACAGTAGCAAAAACTGAGTAGTTTTACAGGTAACAACTATGCAAATTAACTTTCCAGAGAAGTGTTGGTTCTGAATAGATCCTATATAATCCTCACTATATCTGAACCCAAGTCCTTCCCAGACCCAACATTTGACATAGTTCTTTCATCTCATACCATGCAAAACTTCAAATCTCAACAATACCAGCAGCGCCCTGTATTCATTATGTGAATGCCATGCGCGTAAAGCTGTAAATTACTACTTGTTAAAAATAGAAATTGAAAAAAAAATTATAGAAACAATGCCATGTCAAAACATACACAAACAGTATTTTGGTAACAACTTGAACTTCTACTAATATCTTCTTATGGTCACGCAGTGTGATATAACCAACACAGAAGGGCCCACAGAAGTAAAAGGCTGGGAAAGAAACCACTGAGCCAACCTGATCTCCAAGATTAGAAACGGGACTGATTTAATCAAGATAACAAATCTTCACCACTAACCAGATTGTTCTTTAAGAATCCTCTGTGATATCCTATCCACTGATGACATCTTGTCACCAAACATGTTGATATATTCTGTCATTATTGTAAACTCTGGACTCCTGTTCTTCAGCATTAGAGCCGATGTTGTTGTCTTGATAGTAGAACCTATACGACTCACAATACCAGCACCAGCTTTGCGATGAGTTGTTAGTTCCTAAATCAGGGAAGATGGTGAAACGCTTAAGCACAAATAGTAGCTAAGCACAATTATGCTTACCGGACTAAGTTTACCAGACAACATGCCATTTCTCCTGTACCCTGTAACTTGTACCCTGCTTATTTTTGCTTAGCAGAAAATTGTTATGCAATATTTGCTGCCTGCAATTACATTGAGCTCATGGATGGATGGAGAAAGGGTGTGGCTGCCAAGTTAGTGGGGTCAGATTTTTAAAATGAGATGGATCACGAACCCCACAAATTTGCATGAAAATCCGAGTTGGTAAAACTAAAAATGATTTTGCACAGAATGAACGAGGTATTTGGCTCTTTTTAATAATGAATGGATTGCAGAATTGTCAAGAATTTTAATAGGAATTTCTGTGTAAGTCACACTTAAATCCTAAACATGTCATGGCTCGGCACATCATTACACAGGTATTGAACCCTTGCACCAATGTCACACTTGAATACTGTCTGACACAATCACCACTTTGGGAGTCAAATGGCTTGTAAAAAGAATGGCAAGCATGTAAACACTGCCCGCCAAAATGGCACATTACAATGTAGAACACACAGGGACATTAACTCCCAAAATGGCACAACTAAGATTATTGTGATGACGCCAGGTGAATTGGATCAATAATTTGTTTCTGACACACAGGACTTCCTTTATTAAATCCCATTGGAAGGACAACTTTACAACAAGGTCAGGTGCACCATCGGGTGGGATTCAAACCTGCTCTCTGACACCACAACAGTTCGAGTCTGGTGCACTAGACTACCTGGCCACATCACTCCACTATCAGTGTATCATCCCCACAGAAAAAATAAGAAACTCAACATTACTGTATCCTATGCTACTTGTACTCAACTGAAGTTGTGCAACAACATTACTGTATCCTATGCTACTTGTACAGTCTAGTCTACTCTCTTGTGCAGTGCTGAAAAAGACTGATCATGACACAGGCAGCTACATAATTTTCTATCAAGGTGTGGCCATCTTTGTCTGGAACCATATGGTGGACATCATAGTGTCTATATCAATTCTGTCATACAGAAACATGTCAGACTATTTTTCAACGAACCTCAGTTTGGTTACATTGGGCTGAATGAGAGAAAGGCAAGATTGCCACACCATGTTTTGACATAAACAACTGCCAGTGACGAAATTGTTTTACCACTCAAGCATGAAGCATATGTTCTAACACAACAGCACACATTTGTTCAGAAGCCAATTTTACAAAAGGGTGATCTGAGATCTCAAACATTTTTGGTACACAAGCTTATCATGCGACGCTCAATAGGCGTTTTGAAATCTTTCTACTCCATTTTGAAAAGATTGCATAATAGCAAGTTTATTGCATTTTACCACCACTGGAAAGATCTGATCTCTGAAGAGTGAACATGGACAAAATTACAGCTTAATAACGAAAGGCCTTTGTGCGCAGATTTGAGTGTTTTTTGTGTGTAATTTTGGACGGCTAAAGTAGACAATCAACAATGGTTAGAAAAGGATTTAAGAAATTGTTAATGGGTTGTATTGTTTTTATTATCTAGAGAATTGGAGACTTGTATGAATGTCTGGTCTGAAGAACTAATGACTTCACGAGGGGCTGAAGTGACATGAGCTTCTTGGTATGCCAAACCAGATCGATTTACTTTGGTCATGGAGTCAACATCAAAAGATTACCCATGCCTTGGCTGTTAGAAAGATCTTCAGATACTCATTAAATGACACTACGGGATGTTCCGAGATCCTCTGCATAAACTTGTGCAAGGCCGTCTGCCGTGTCCTAGCAAAGTCTCTACTTAGGCGGTCCATTCTCATACTGTGCTTCTCTGGTAAGGGCTGTTGGGGAAAATGGGATAAATTGATGACGGGCTGGTATTTAAGTCAATGACCAATCAGTGCAGTTTATTTGTCTATAAATTAGGACAGATTGCCTCATATTTATTTAGTTAATATTCTTTTCTTTGTGTTCACAAATATATCAACTCAAGGTCTACTTTCACAATCTTGAGTCAGAGAGACAAGCTTTTAACACATCATTAATTAAAATTACATTCTGGTGAATGAATATTATATTCTCAGCATTATATTGCAGGCTGCATAGTTAATCATTCAAAACCACAGTAGATGATATTGAGTGGTCAACAGTAGGAGGGTTGACTGTGTACAGCGTTCGATGCAATCACAATATGATACCTGATTACAGACTGGCATAGTTAATCTATAATTCAAAACCACAGTATTGAATGGTCAGACAGTAGGAGGGTTGACTGTGTCATGTGACGATAAAATCACTACATGATACCATATTGTTGGCAGCACAGTGGATGATATTTAATGGTCAAATAGCAGGAGCGTTTAGAAACATTCTCTACTTTGTGTATTTGTTTTTATTTATAATCGCCACACAAGCAAACAAGTTGATTAGAAACAGGAAAAACCCAACTCGTGGAATTTCATGTTTGATGGGACAAGACTAGTTTCATTTTGCATTGGGCACTTCCATGGAAAATCAAAAGTCGGAGGAAAACTTTTGAAGGGGCACAAAGACCAAGACCAGGGCAACAGAGGCCATGGCCTCCTTGCCCTCCTTGGCATCTATGTAACTCCAGGCCTGAGTCCTTCATCTTACCGGTATAATATGAGTTTCTTCGGTTTCTGTGAGTTTTTGTCGCAGCCATAGAAAATCTTGGTAGCGTCTTCTCACACTGTACTCAGGCTCATCAAAGGAACTTCTTGTCGTCTAGTCATGAAAATCAATAAAATTAACATACATGCATCTTGATTTATTAAAAGAGTCATTTGTTGAATTGTGGAAATAGTGGATTGTATTTTACTTTAATGCAAAAATACTGACTCCTGTAAATCAGTTTCTTTCGTAATTTTTGTTCTAGTTTGCAAAAATATATTCCCTGCCCCCACAAAAAACAAAAATAAAACAACAATACTAGAACAAACCAAGCCAACCAAACTAGCCGGACAAGAAAACAATTTGGATGCCCGGATGGGAAGTACATACATTTATTTTTTTCCAAAAATACCGTTATCTAATTGCGGAGAGAGTGTGTTCCACTGTGGGGAGTGTGTGTTCCACTGTGGGGAGTGTGTGTTCCGCGGAGCTAAAACTTTTTAACAATTCCATTGGACCGCATAACTTGTAGCTTAGAACTTTTCCTGGGCCAGAAATATTTTACAAGACATAAAATATGTCTTTCTGTTTTAATGTCTACTGAAGAGAAGTTTGGAAATGAATAGTTTAAGAATACTTTAAAGTAAATCTTCAAAAGTTTAGTGTTTTGAAAACAAAACCCTTGACTGCAAGAGTTTGCAATTAGTTTGATATGTTACTTAGTCAAATTACTAGACTCTTTGGCAGTGGTCCAATGGGTACATTGTATTTCAAGTGTTACAATTCCAATGGGTATTTCAAGTGTTACAATTCCAATGGGTATTTCAAGTGTTACAATTCCAATGGGTATTTCAAGTGTTACAATTCCAATAGATATTTCAAGTGTTACAATTCCAATGGATATTTCAAGTGTTACAATTCCTGGACTCTTTGCTAGTGGTCCAATGGCTACAGCAAGCCATGTTGACTCTCTAATTCCTGGAACCAGCTCTCTCTTTAATACTAACTCACCCTTGTGAAGACTCTATACGTGATGTAAGTATCTATCTTGAAAACATGTTTCTGAAAGTCATTAACGGTGATAAAGAGATCTTTGACGTCTGGCTCCTCTTCCAGTTTGAGGGAACCCATTAAGGCTGAGGTTGAACCTTCGGCATTGGAGGCCGACGACGGAGCACGGATAACCTGGGGGGGGGTCAATGAATCAGTGTCATAAGTGAAAATGTAACTCAAACACTTTTTTATTCACATTGAAGCAGCCATATATGCTTTTGAGAGGCGATGCCATTTTTGTTTTAAAGATTCTGAATGAAGAAAAGAATTCACCAATTTTTGCAAATTTGTTGTTTTATGGAGTGAATTTTCTGTAACAATCACAAGCTCAATGAGAATACAAAGAACACGTCAAGCAAAAAAAAAAAAAAGGAACTCTAGGTGCATAATCGTGAAAGGCAATGAGTTCTTAGTAAAGGAGTAACTACATATTGACCTACATGTATGAGGTTAATGGACATGAACGTGTGGAACGAGCCTCATCGTGTCACAATTCGAGGATTAGGGGAAAATAGCCCCATAACCCTAACCATGCTAAATGCAACAATATGCACCAAATGGTAATAGTTGTTGTGATCTGTTGCATTTGGCAGTCAACTCAGATGTCACTTTTTTTGACTGATTTTGTTGCATTCAGCAGTGAAGTGACTTCATATAGGTTTGG
>CM021538.1:17011002-17035671 GCA_010994315.2 Pisaster ochraceus | reverse complement strand
TATAGAGAGTGGTCCTTTCTGCACAGACAGACTTATATTGTCAAGCACAGGCCTTAAACTTTGTTCTTGTGAGGGCAATGCAGTTTTCCCCTTTATAGTAAATGGCACCTCAGTTAGGGACATCTAGCTTTGAACCTTGTGCAAGATCAAAATTGATGGGGGACTTCAATATGATAACAGGCATCCCATTTACCGGTCTTTTCTATTGTTCTCAGCAACAAGCACAACAGAAAACACCCACTAAGTGTGGGATGCCTACTATCGTCTCAAAAGTTGCCCATTGTTTTAATTATTTCTCAAAAAACTCTAGCATTTACAAACAAGAATATTTAAAGGGAAGTTTTTGTAGGTTATTATATTTTGATGATGATGATGATCATCATTATTATTATTTACTTCACTTTAATAACCAGTAAATGATTCTTCCATTTCAACACAGGGAAGTGCAGCTAGCTCCTTTAACTCAAAGGTCATAGGGCAAGGACCAATGAAATAACTTCCTTTTCATACTGGATTCCGAATAAACATCCGGCAAAAACAAAACAACTATACATCAGAAAAAGCTACCTTGTAAAGAACTGAGGACGTTTTTTCACCTTCAATCTAACGGGGTCAAATTTCATACCAGAACAAACATTGATTCTGGGGTTTTGCTGGCTGAGTTGGACGTTTTTGTTAACCTTGAAAATGTAGAACACACAGGACACAAACATTTGTACTTATGTGTTGAAATGAATCACTGCTACCAGTTTAAGTTTATTTGTATGCAGTTTTGAGGAGAAATTAGATGGACAGATTTTGAGCAAAAAACCTTTAAAGCTGGTAATAATTGAATAAATTTTAATATTAATAACAATACTAAGTGCAATTATGATGCTCTGTCTACAGGGCTCATGTTTGGGGGAATTCACAAGACCGCAAGGCGTGTAGCTCAAATATTTACTGGACCAGAACTCTTTAAACAAGACCAGAACCACAATGAGAAATATAAAAACCTACACAGTTTAACATATAAACTGTTTTTCTTCGAACAAACACTAAGTGGGCGGACACTCAACATAAAGTGGTTTATTTCAGTAGGAGGGAATAATGACAGCAGTTAAGTTTGGGTCACATGACTGAGCATTGGCAGCAAGAAAACATCAATGCATGAATAGCTACTATTCCTACATGTACAGTATGTAGTTCAATGAAGCATAACCTTGTATACATGTAATGCGAAGGAGGCCCTAGAAGAAATAGTTCAGGCCGTTACACGCCGAGGATTAAACCCAATACTGACATTAACTTCCTGAAGTATGTTTTCTGTTTGTTTGTTTTTTGTTTTCCTGCTACTCACTACTCAGGTTTGACAACCACGTGCTACATATGTACTGCTGCAAGATGCCATGGCATTGGGCTAGAGATGCCTGACAAAGTGTGTGCAGTTGGCTTGGATCTGGCTTCCATTGGGGTGTTTGTTCATTTGTTTGTGGGTATTATTATTATTATATATTTTTTTTAATATACTTTCTTATATATTTCTTATACAAAAATTGTGCACAAGTACAAAATTGCGGGCAAGTACAAAAACTTACGGGCAACCCAAAATTTTGATTGACTCGTCCAGCCAGCGAGTGAAAAAAAAGGTAACGGAAAACGGGTGATGAAACTGTTTTTCATGGTTTTTATAAGTTAAGTGAATAAGCATGTTCAAAATAGATATATATTTCAAAGTGAGGTATTATTATTAACTGAAAAACACAAGACTGCTGGACTTGTCTGGTCATAAGTTTACTGGGCCAATGCTAAAATCACTGGCCTTGGGCCTGTGGTCCATTGTAAATGTTAAGCCCTGGTCTATCTTGGTAACCTATTCTAAGCCCAGAAAAACAAACGTTTTTAGAGCAAACGAATTACCAAAACAGGAAAGTCTTTAACTTATTTTTGAAAATATTTATTAAAGAGCAACAGCGAATATGAAAGAAACAAACTTGCACACTTTGGCAGGTCCCAATGTTTGAATATGCGCAAGACTTGCACAGTCTAGTGGGATCCACTTAAGATTTATGAGTGTAGGAGTTAAGCGGTCAATTTCTGAGATTTTGCAATAACACATATGTACCCCAGCATTTTGCAAGTGTTTCAGTTCAACATGATGATGACTGTTGGATAGAGAAACCAATGACATAAATGGTAATGAGTGGTCAGGAAGCTTAATCAATTCATATAACAGACAGTTGACGTCCTTATATTACAGACAGTTGACGTCAATGACTGTATGACACCTTCAATTACCACAAATTCTATGTTTATTTACTGAACCACATGAAATGCCTTTGCTCAAACACAAAATTTGTGCAACCCCTGGGCTCGATTTCACAAAGAGTTAAGATTGATCTTAACTCCAAATCACTCTTAATTGCTAAGCAAAGTGTGATGTCACAATGCAAATTACTATGGTGATACTGACAACTCATCTTAAGATGAATCTTAGTGCTTTGAGAAATCGACCCCATGGCTCATAATTTACATTGGACCACAGGCCCGAGATTTTAACATGCACCTGGCAAAAGAAATGTTGGGAGAAAAAAACAATTAAGTAACCATGATCAGTTCCCACTTCCCATTTCCTAAAAGTGTGAGCCCCCCCCCCCATTATACTAAAACTTCACACAGGTTTACTTCAAGATGTAAGTGCCTTGTAATTCCTTCTTGAAAGTTGAATTAGGCCAGATACTTAGTTTCCTGTAAAGACACTAGGCAGCTTTGAGGAAGTTTAGGAAGTTTAGTTTTCACCTGAAACATTTGCAATGGTCACTAGGGCAATGACCAGGGCCATTAATGAGGCAATTGCCTCGGTTGCCTCTGTGGAATATCAAAGTTTCTAAACTTTGAGCAGAGACTTTATAGACCTTTTACAGTTTAATTAAAGATTCAAGTTTCTTCAAAAGTTTCTTTCAAGCCTATTTTAACGAGATTTACAATTATAAGATTGAGATTTATGACTCTTACAACAACATATTTGAGCATCTACTGAGCAAATAAAATTAAAACAGATAATAGTTGATTAAGCTGTGAGTTTTTTTTTAAGCAGAGCATACATTCATTAATTCTTTTAGAAATCAATATTGATGAACCCCTTAAAGTTACTGCCAACAAACATTTTCAAAGGTCAGCTTAAGCTTTTTAAAAAATATTTTCAGCGTCTACAGGTTAGTTGATAGTTCGAGTTTCTTATACATTTCTTGTCATTTACATTTCTTTCTATTTTGATTAAATTTACACAGGTTAGTTGATAATTTGAGTTTCTAAAAAACCAGACCGGTTTGCCATGGAGGTTCTACAAAATGAAGCAAATGAACTACATGTATCCCTTTAAGGTACTGCCAATGCTCAGCCCATAGACCTGTTGAGGTGGGCGTATTACATTCCCGCCGCCCGAGTGCGATGCAAACATTCCAAAGAGGAATTATGGGGAATGGAATGTGTCAATCTTTTATGTTTACGCAATCGCTCCCGAGAGCTGAAATTTTTTATGAACTACAAGGAACAAGACATGCCATCCTACATGTACACTGTAGATGGAGTTATAAATAGATGGGAGCATTTTTAATTTTGATGTTCAACTTGCAGAGTGTCATTTCAATAGCTCAATCAGTGCTAATTGTTAAGGCTGCTGAGGCAGAGGGGCAGTAGAGCAATATGTAAACTCATTATACATCTGTCAGATCATACATGTACATGTATGTCAATACAACTACAAGTGCTTACTGCTAATTCATTGGTTTGTTCTGACTTATTTATTTATTTATTTTATTTTTTTTGGGGGGGGGAATGTTTGTGTGGAAAGGCTCGGTTTTCCGTTTTTCTGTCATTTCATTTCTTTCTAATTCTTGATTGTCTTAAAGTTTTACTGACGTGTGTTTTCTCATTTTGACCAGGATGAGTTCATCCAGTCCGGCTCTAAAGCACTTTTGTAAATATGTGATGTCACGGGTCACATGGTCTTTTATGTAGATGTTCGTGCCCTTTGCTTCCCTTTTGCTTTTAACCCTCTACAAAACCTTTCTACAAATTTATCGCCATACGCCCAGGCAAGTCTGATTACACAATTTTTGTAAGCAGAGTATACTGTTCGGAATGTCAAGACCACAACGGCTCTACTAGGATCAAACACACCAGATACATGGTTGTGCCTGCAAGTTTACAACAGCTTTTCCGATGATTCACGCGATGGAAAGCTTCGAAACTTTGGTTTGGTTTAAAACATTTTGGATGTGTGTTAACTTGGGAAATAGCCAATTAGAAATTCAAGACATGAGCTTTTACAATAATGTTTTTGGTTAATTGAAAGCTGGTAAAATCTTACGTTTTTGGTTAGTTGAAAGTTTATTTATTTATTTATTTATTTATTGTTTACCCTGGGTAATCCATTCAGTGAGAAAAAATACTCACTGATCTCCCATGGATCCCAAATAAAAACTACAGAAGTGCACTGAATATACAAGAATAAAAGGTATAGGGGAAAAAGCATTGCACATACATTAAAAACACTGGATCCTAGTAAAAATAGTAAAAATACAAACGCATTAACAGAATAAGAAAACCAAAATGAAGTGATGAAACAAAAAGTGTCAGTGAAAATAGGTTTAACTGAGCTGTTTGAGTTGATTTAAAAATTGATGAAGATCTGTTGGCTGCAGAGATTTCAGATTAAGCGGCAAGTTGTTCTGAGTTTGCAATGATCATTTCGGTATTTAGGCTGTTTATGCTTCCTTGACTTACAATAGGTTAACAATTTGACTTCCACAACAGTCAGACAAAAGTCAATACTTGCAGCATTGTTTAAACCTTTAATACATGTAAGTAAACACGGTAAAAGGAGGACCAGACAGTGTTTTAACCCAAGCATGAAAAGGCGTTCAAAGGCAAATTGTTTTCCCAAAAAAATTTGTGACTAAACTTTCTGAATTGTTTACTTAAACCATACATCTACATGTACACATGTACGTGGAACATTCACTGTAAGTGTAAAGGTCAGTTAGTATCATGTACGTTATGTACCAACACACCTTAAGGAAAAGTATGTCCTCGTTTTTATGATTTTGGTCAAGTGTTATGGGGTTGTCTCAGCATTAAAGCAAAGGGACATACAGTAAACTGGATAACATTGGTAATTGTCAAAGACCAGTATCCACAACTAATTTGACCTAATGCATATATATCAATTATAACAAACAGTCATCGGAGTCAGAAGAAAATAGTTTGTAAAAAATATTCACTGTTTTTAAACGTCAGATTTTGGACTCACAAGATCAAAACTAATTTGTTTAACTCATTTCTCAAAATCTATAGCATTTCAAGAAAACACATTTTAGTAGAAATTTTCCCCCATGACCATCTTTATACCATGTAAGTTATGTGTAAATCTGGGAACATTTGTATTTTCAATCTTACCAATGTAATGCAATGCTTAAAGCAAGACTCCCAGCTTCAGCAAATACATGTATGTACGTACTGAAAGTTTTTGAGCTAAACCATGGTGGCCTGTCTAGATCTTAACTGCTTGATTTTAAAGTCAGGTCAGCCTAGTAACATTAGTCAAACTCTCCTTTTGGAGTCAAGTCTAACGTTGTATTATGTTTAACCTAAAAATAGAGCTGCACAAATAAGCGAGTGATACAAGTCGTGGGAAAATCAAGGACGGTTTTGTTCTGTTGTGTAATCAAGCACCTCGTACACAGGGGAGTTTAGACAAACATTAAGAAAAAATGCACGTAATTCTCTTGACAACTTTTTGTATTTGTGTTTGGCTCTGGGACATTGAACTATAAATCAAGGGTCAGATGTAAGTGGGACAAAAAAACTCAAAACAAACAAACCAACAAACAAATAAACTCTCATTGATTATTAACATTGAACCCTTTAGAGAGAATGCAAATTTGACTTGAGAAGGTACAAATGTAGTTTAAAATGTGCATGTTTCTGCACGAGTGTAGGTCGTTTGTCTTATTTTTCGTTTTGTTTTGTTGTTGTTGCTGTTGGGTTTGGGGTTTGGGGTTTATTTGTTTGGTTTTTGTTTTTTTTCTTTTGGAGGGCACAATAAATTAATGAACATTGATACTTTCACTTTGATAAGTTAATCATTTTGATAAGTTAATTGGGGGAGGGGAGGAGGGGGGCCTTAAAAATAGCACTCTCTGTACGACCTTAAACAATTTGAAAACAAAACTAAAGAAATTCAGAAATGTCACCTACATGTATAACTAGAAAGAAAGCAAACTCTCTAGAGGGTTCAGAGTAAGGCACATCCAGGCCGGATGTATTGGCTTGTACATGTAGAAGAGATGAGAAGGAACTAAGATTCTTACCCGTGAGATTGCCAGAGCGGGAATCGTCTCTCCGGAATGCTCTCCAGCATCTCCTGTAAACCTCCAACGCAATACTCCATCACTATATACGTAAGATGCAGTTAAGGAATTCAAAAGATTTGTAAAAAAAAAAAAAACAGGAACTCTTGGCCTGAAAATCCCATCGAATACACCCAAAGCTTTCACAAATATTTTCAGCTAGAGATCCTCCTGGGGTTTAACTTGGTCTATTGGAATTTACCCCCCAAATGCTTTGGGCTGACTATCGGGTTATTTTTCAAAACTTTTTGTTTTACTGTAAACAAGTTTTTAGTTGAAAGATCCAGGGTTATGGAAGGTGAGTGGAGAGGAGGGGGGGGGGGAGGGTGCAACTTAACAAGAATTTCATGAATGTGTTTTTGTTTGGAAGTTTAAGATTATGTAGAGCTAATGGGGTAAAAGATTGCAACATAAACATAGTTTAGGGAACAGTGTTTGGGTAAGCAAGACTATGGGCTACAAGGGGCAAGTGGGGAAGAAAAGATAAGGGAAGAACTATCGCAATATGACAAACTTATTGGCAAATTTTTGTTTACCAGAATGGTTTTCATACTGTCAGATGTGTGGGACTAAAAGGTCTTCTGACTTGGATCTCTACCACCTTTCATTTTAAGTGAAAAGAATAAAAAGTCCAATTCCAGACACCCTTTAGAAATGATTCACATGAAGTTATTGACACCAATCTTTTATTGCAAACAATTCCTACTCTAGAGGATTACAAAATTCATATTTGTTGTCTGAACTCTTCAAAAATTGTGTGATTACATTGTTATCTAATGCATTACTTGTAACTCAGAAATCTGATTAAGCTGTGAGTTGTTTAAAGTTGAAGCCAAAGTCTAGCAAGTTGGTTTATCACTAAAGTTGATTATTGCGAACCATGATCTTACACGTATCCTTGAAGCTGTGAGTTGTTTAAAGTTGAAGCCAAAGTCTAGCAAGTTGGTTTATTACTAAAGTTGATTATTGCGAACCATGATCTTACACGTATCCTTGAGTCAGCTATGTGCAAATGTAACCTTTCCGTGAGGTGCACCACATATTGCACTTTAGGCCTCGTTTCAGATGATAGACAACCAGAATTTGGGCAAAGCATGCTTACATGTTAAGTTTGGGGAAATGGAACCAAACTGTTTGGGGAAAAAATGAACCACAGTCTGTGTTTGTTTGTGTTTGTTGAAACAGGGCTTGGGGAAACTACATGTACATGTACACATGTAGCTGAGTTTGGGAAACTGAAGCAGTGTTTGGGAAAAAAAAGCAAAACAAAGGGCTTGCGGAAACAAAAGCAGCATTGGGAGTGCTGAACAAGGTTTGGAAAAAACTGGAGCAGGCTTTTGGAAAAGTGAGTAAGGTAACAAAAAATGAAACTGGGGGAAAATAGAATCAGAGCTTGGGAAAAACAGAAAGAGGCTTTTGGAGAGGGAAAAATACAATGTACTCAGGGAACCCTAAGCTTGGTTATAAAAAAAAAGAAACTGGGTTGAGGAAAACTAATCTTCTCTGGTCTTGAAATGTCAAAGGATATATCTTCTGCTTTTCTTCACTGTGAAGCACATCAACAAGCTCGATCACGTTTTTATGTTTTAATCTCTTAAGTAGCTGTATCTCTCTGCAAGAGGGGAAACAAAAATAACAGAAGTAGATAATTTGAGATGAGATGGGGCTCTGGGATGAAGAGTAAAGTTGATTTGTGACAATGGGGGAGCCAATTATGATCACAGGCTCCAACTACATAGAGCTGATGAAGCAGACAATGCTTACACATTTCCTGCTAGGCAAAGATAAGCTTGAAACCAGTTTCAAACAGTACATTTGACAAGGCATTTTGGCTGGTAACCTTATTCTGGTAAGCACAATTGTTTTGTGCTTACCAGAATAAGGTTACCAGCCAAAATGCCTTGTCTTTTTGATCTTCAGCTGCTCAATGCTGGCCCCAATTCCAAAGGGCTATTAAAGCAGAAAATGTTGACTTAATATGTTTCAGCTAAGCAAGAATTTGCAGGAATTAATATATAATATGTGTAACTTTATTCTTGTAAGCAATATTGTGGTGTGCTTCGCTTATTATTTTGCTTCAGCAGCTCAGGGCCAAATTTCATCAGGGCCAAATTTCATACATGTAGATCTGTTAAGCAGAAATTTGTACACCTGGGTCATGACATTTGTGCCCTTGAGCAAGGCACTTAACCATAATTGCTAAGTAAAAAGTTGGGAAGGCAGTGCATTCTGCTCTACAAGCCAAGGCTCCTTGACCTAGTGGATGATGGATGCATACATCCTTACAGACTGTGAAGGGGGTAACCTGTTTCAGCCCCATGGAGTTGGTGGCAACATTGCCCCTGATGGCAGTTGATTGGGTCAACAGCCCAAATCAGTTAAGTGTAGCCCTCACCATGCAGTGGCTTTCCAGCCTTGTGATGTTAGGCCATTGCTCATAATTTCTTTCTTTTTTAAGCCCATGTAGGCCATAAGGAAATGAATGTCCTCCGAGCACATTCTGGTGGGTGCGGCCATAACCAATACCCTGAAATTGAGCTACATGTCAGCTTGTGAGTTAACCTGATGAAATGTACTGGAAAATGTTCTGCAAATTTTTCACCAAAGTTCAAGTAGGGATTAGGAAAAACACTAGACTGTAGGAATGATTCAGTTGTGGAATTACTGGCCCGGTGCTAAAATAACTGAAATCAGGACAGTGGTTAAGTGGTAAAGTCCACTGAGCCCAATTACCATGTTCAACTGCAGACCAAGAACATATCTTGTGTTGGAACTCAATACAGTGCATAACTGCATGTAGTACGTGCACATACTGTAGCACAAATGTCTGTCCAATTATATACATTTCCAATTCCCAACACAAGAGCAGTGTAAGCAAATGTATACCAAGTAGTGAGTTCACATCAAAGAAAAATACCTTAAATTGCAGAAAAAACGGCACTGTATTGCATTTGCAAGGTTTTCCTGGGATAAACTGACTGTTTCTTCTCAACTGGATATTGCCAACAGCATCAAATATTTTTCAATACCACACCTTCAAGGCGAGTACATGTAAATGCTGTCTCCCTGGGAGGTTTATCACATGCGTAAGTCGACACTTTGTGTAAACATTCAATTGACTTCAGGACTTGGGCTAACTGATACGACTATCTCGCATTGCTTAGCAGTCAATGGATTGGAATTAAATGTTGACAGCTTTTCAATAATACCATCATGAATTAATACACAATTGCATTTAAAGGGAAAGCACATCATTGTATTCTGTTGGAGTAAATTATTTGCCATCCTCTAGTATTTAATAAATACTAACCATCCTGTAAACATGTGCATGAAATTCCTTGGTCCTGATTAAAAAACAAAACAAAACAAAGACGCTGCTAACAACTAACATTTTGTTGTTTTAGTTATGGATTTTGTGCACATTCATACATGTACAAGGCTTTAGATCACAGAGAAAGGACTCCTTTCTCTAAAAAGTTTAAGTTTGGACTGTGACAACTGAAACAAGAAACAGTGATTTGGAGGGTCTTCAATTAATATTTCCTCAATTTTAACAGTTTTGACCATTTCTCATTGGACCTACATATATCTGTACAGCTCATTGTATAACATTCCTACTTAAATTGAGAATAAGCTTTATCTCTCAACACTAAGTAAGTTTACAGGCATGCCCTGCAGTGATTTATTATCAGCATTTAGGTCAAACATTTATGTGGTTTCTTCCCTGCCTTTCACCCCATTGAATGGGAGCCTTGCCAGGGAACTATGTATTTCATCCAGCAATTTTTCATAGCTCACTGAATGCTTTGCGAAGCAAATAATGATTTTTAAATAGCAACTGATACATTTTGCGGAACATTTTGGTATGCATTTCAAGTGAAATTGTGCACTAACAGGGGATGCTTTTTCAGTCTTTAATTGAATGCATGGATTTTCTCCAATCAGGGGGAGGGGGTCCCCTCCCACAACTGAAACTGAGATTTTGGTCAACATCATAAAAGTACATGTATACATCACACATTCTATCAAAATACATCCTAGATTTTACATGTAGTTGCAAGGTCACATTCCAGGCTTTTAGGAAGCAGCAAAAACCATTTCCTGCACATTCAAAGGCCTCGTTTCATAGAGCTGCTCAATCAGTAAATATTGGTTAACAATTTTTTGCCAAGCAAAAAATGACCAGGATACCAGTCACAGATGGTACATGTACATGCGACTGTCGCATTTTTGTTAGCATCTTATTCTGGTAAGCATAATTTTGTTGTGCTAAGTTGCTTTTTGTGCTCAAGCATCTACATGAAATTGGACCCTGGTCTTTGCCTGGGATTTCCTGGAAAAGCTCCAAATACAAGGAAGGTGTGTTTTAATAACATGAAAAGTTAACAATAATAAACACTTAAAGTATTTTGCCCCTGTAAGAAATACAGGTTTGTATTATTGTTAAACTACAGGACTTGACTACCTGATTTCATCCACCATTTCCACAGTGGACAATTTTGTTCAATCTACATGTATAATTAAAACCTTCTATGTTAATTGGACACAAATATTTTAATTTTTTATAATCTCATTTCAGTGAGAAAACCTAGCACACAATCTTAAAACAAAATTCATCTCTTAACTTCCGGTTCAAATCACAGTGCTCTTTACAAAGTAAAACGGCCTTACCCTTTCAATGATGAAATTTCAGGCCTGAAACTTGTTTCTAGTTAACAAATTGTTTTTCATGTGGCTCTCAGATATTGTTCCAGTGAGTGAATTTACGTCAAAGACTTCTTTTTGGTCAGGTTCAGCAAAACACGTCCCAGTTAGGAATTTGGACAAGTCAACCTTGGACATGTCAAGTGTTAACAAATAATCTCGCGTTATACTGTGAAGATTATCTCAATGACTAGGGATTAAGAAATTGTTAATCTAGCATAGTAAAATGCAATCAGAAAGTAGCAGCAGCAGAGTGAGGCGCATTAACCTACAGTAGTCAAATTACACGGTATGTGTACTGCCAAACTCATGGGTGGGCATACAGTACAACTGAAAAATGATGATAATGATATAGGCTCAATTTCATGGCATTGTGTTTACCACAGAATTCAGCACTTCAAGCACACAATAAGCATACATGTACATTTCTACTACTACGGGCTGTTGGAGTGGAATTCTGTACATTTAGCATCACCTGTACAGTAGGATGTACACATGTACATGTATAATGTGGTCAATCCAAACATTGGGCCTATCATCCCTGAACATGACTTGCAGGCATCTACATCTACTTTTATGTATACTTTGAAGGTCCTATGAAGTGGGTTGTTTGTATGTTTGTTTGTTTTTACTCTACATTGTGGGGGCTCAATGTACATGTACTTCTTGAGATGATTGATAAATAATAATACTAACTATTTTAATGATTTTTTGTATGAGTTCTTACCTTTTAATTTATTCCTCAAATTTGTATACCCATCAATGCACAGGCAGTGACAATGCACATTCCTGACCATTTAGTTCTGATACAGTGTATGTTTTACTGCAATCCAGAATCTGTGCAGACTTACACCATCTTTAGTAGTGTTGCTGCAACCAGCAATAATACAGTCACCTTGACAGCACTTTCCATATTAACAAAAGCCAATACCAAAGTTGTCCCAAGAAACTGAAGTACATGGATGTGACGTTACATAAGGTTACACAGCATTACAGCAGGAATGGAATACTTTGGGTAATTACTCCACAAGTTAATGACCCAAAAACTTACTTGGTACATAGCACTGGAAAGCTATTGCTATAATAAAACATGTTAGAAACAACCCCATTTGAAGAATCATAGTTTTAGAAAAAGGTATAATTTTTCCACCAAAAAATTTGAATCTGAGAAAAGCTTTAGGCATGAAGCCTTTCTCAGCATTGCCTGAAGCTGTTCTCAGCATCTGAAAGCAATTCTATGCAGCAAGGGTCTTTTTTTAATTTCATAATTTTCTTGCAAATTCAAAGACCAATTGAGCCCAAATTTTCACAGGTTTGTTAGTTTAAGCGTATGTTGGGATGCGGTACAACAAGTGAGGATACTGGTTGTTGAAAATTACCAAAATTATACCCTGCCTTTAAGAAGGTGGGTTTGGCTTGAGAGTCAGACCCTCATGGGACCAAGAGATATGATGAGAATCCATGAAACATGGTCAGATTAGACAGGCTCCATCTGCATCCAGGTTAAACAAATTACAACATTCAATGGACAGTATGGATTTCATGCCACAATCTTCCGTTTGGATGCACAAACAAGAAGACTGCTTGTTATTGTGAGATGCAGTTGGTTAAAATTCAGTCACGACTTTAGATGGTTCTGGAAAATGATTTTAATTAGTCAGGAAAATAACTTACATTTGAAATCGAAAATTGATCTCATGTCCAAAATGTGTTATAATAAGAAACATTTTTGGAGTGATAACAAAGTTGACATACTTTTGTACTGCAGATGTTAAATTTGCATTGGGGATATAGAAAATGTTAATGTACAAGTATAATATTTTAGTATTTATAAGTTTATGTATTGTATTTATTTATTTATTTATTTTTCAATTTGCAGGTTTTTAGGTTTTTCACTATTAGTTTCTTTAGTTGTCAATTTGAAAATTATTCATAGACATCATTGATTAACCCTAATACTGAGTTGTCAAGACATTTTGTGGCAGCACTGATATGCCTACTAACAGAACACCCAAGTGTCTTTGGCTAGAGACCCTTCAATATTTGGATGGAATAACCTCATATTCCTACCCTCCAAAATACTCCACTCCACAGTAACTCAACACCTGTAACTTTGGATTAGATTGGTATGCCTGTTGCAATAATAACCATTATTTGGACATACAGCCAAATCATACAAATCCTACAAAGTCAGACAACTTCCAAGTTTGATTTTTTAAAGGATTTACATTGTAAGGTTTCATACACAGGGAATGAGAGACCCAAACCACTTTTATAAACGTAGACGTGTCAGCTCAAATAAGAATTGAGCAAAATACACAAATTTGTGAGTTGAGTTGTAAGTGGTTTATGAGTACATACATGTCCACTACTGCATTTGCCCCGAAGTTTGGCAAACTTTCAATAAATGCAACAATGTGAAACCGAGATATGATTTAAATTGTCATGTACAGTATTAGAGGAGGAAATAGGAAAAATGTTCAAACAAAATTAAGCTTGTATGGCATCCATCATTTCGATCAACAAGCTCATTGAAAGTTACAATTTATTACCTTTTTCTGAGGAAACCATATTGAAACTATTGAGATGTTGAGATATTGAGTAGCGTTTTACTGGGATTTCATGTATGTCAGGGCTTGAATTTGGGGGGAGAAATCCACAAGACCACAGGGCTTGTGGCTCAAAATGTTTACTGGACTAGAATTCTTTTTACAAGACCAGAATCAAAACAAGAACAAACTTCCTGACCCAGTTTAACATGCATTTAAAGCAAGTTAACTGTTTTTTATTTGAACAAGCGCTAAGGCATGTAGAGAAGATTGATTTCATTTGTCTTTTGGGGCATTAAGCATGTTAAGTATACTTCATTATGTCATTACTCAGTAGAAGTGACAGGTACATGTATTTTATGAGACTCAAAGTCAACATTTGAACATATTATTTTTTGTTAAAAATGTTACAGTGAGATATTATTCTTCATTAATATTGAATTAAAAAACACAAGAATGCCGGACTTGTTTGTTTACTGGCCCGACACCACACAACTGGCCTTAGGCCTGTGGTCCAGTGTAAAATTGGAGGCCTGTATATATAAACTTCTTGTGTTGTTCCTTTGTGCTCACTTGCAATTCATTTTCCATTATCCCTCCTACATGTACAGGTACACTCATAGTAGGATTTTCCGCCAAGTCGACTAACCATTAAAAACCATCCAACTGCATGGGTTGGGTATGGCGGCTCAACTCTGCACGGAAATACAAATAAGAGTGCTGTTTACACCAGATCATTTTAACAAGGGACCTTGACTAAAATCACATTGATGTAATAAACAAACAAAAAATCTAATAAATCCCATCGTGTGAAAGCTATCTTTGTAAAATAATAACCAGGGACCCTCATTATTTTTTAACAGAGATTATACATGTACATGTAGGTACAATGTAATAGGAAATAGACCTTAAAAAACTGCAATGATGTTAATATCCCAAGAATATGTAGTCTGGTAGTGTGAAACAATATTTTGCCTAAACCAGGGACCCTTGCTATGGCGATATCACTTCACATGCACATAATGCGGTACGAGGTAAGCTTGTACTGAGTGTTCATGTACATGATTCCAAGTGTCTTTCTTGGTCCAGACAAGTTGTTTACTTGTCTTGTAGTTAGCTGTCTTTTAGGATGGCTTTACATTCAAAGTATTGCTAAAATGGTTCTGCAAATCTGTATTCATGAATTGTTCATGTTGTTGTGACAATACTTGATGCAAGATCCGTAATTAAATGTTATATTAAGAAATTTTACAAGAATGTGGAGAAGATAACAATTGTTTGTAGCCTACAGTGAATGAATTTTGTTTAAAGCGTTCTTTGCGGGAAAATCACCCGCCAATAACAAAGGATAAATTTCAAGAAAATCTCCACTACATACATTCGTAGATCACAGGTCTTGCAGCTAGCAACTGTCATGGACCATTTTTGTCCAAGACCTAAAGTACTGTACATGGTTTGAAATCTACATTAAAGACTTACATTTTCTAAAGTATGTGTTTGATAGAAAAAGACTAGCCTACTGCAGGTTTGGTTGTGGAGTACATGTATGTACATTGTACATTGTACATTTGTACCTTGCCAGTGCAAAATGTACTCTGGCAAGTATTCCTGTCAGTATTTAACAGCCCTGAAATAATTGTATTGTGTTGATGCAATCACCACATATGTAATATCATAATCCAGACTGCCATAGTCTCATTCAAACCACTGCATCATATAATGGTCGGCCAGTAGGAGGGTTGACTTTGTACTGTATGTACATTATAATTACTATACTGCAGGCTGACATACATGTAGTTTTAACCAAAAGTGGGTGATATTGAATAGTCAGACATTAGGAGGGTTGACTATGTACTGTATAGATGCATTAACCACATACTGCATGCTCATCTGTAATTTGAAATTGCTGAGGATGATATTGAGCAGTCAGACAGGAGGAGAGCTTTAGTTTTGTTCACAACTTACAACCTGTTTCCAATACCCCAGCAAGTAAAGGCTGAATTGATGACAAAATGATCCTACCACGTTCCATCAATCAAGCATGTTCTCTAAAACCGAGGATACTACTTGAGCCATCGATGGTCATGAAATCTACACTTGACGATACCTCTGCACCTTTCTCTAATGACTTGACTTGGCACCAGACTTAATTCTGATGGCAGTCTGACCTGCACATTAAGCAAAGCAGATGCCAATTGCCAATGCAGTGTCAGCCCATGGTAAATGCCCTCAATGTGGTCAAGTACAGTCTTGAATATCATCAGATGAAAAGCGCTAAGTTCTTCATTTAAAAAAATACAAGGAGAGAGTCCTGCTCTCCTTAAATTATTGAGGAAAGCTATTTGCACTCCTCAGAACCAATCTTCACAAATGAGTCTGTAAACAACAACAAAACCTTTAGAAAAACCCTACCTGGCTAGAAGTAACTGGACGACACAAAACAAAACGAGTAAGTAGTCATTAGTACAGTGTACATGTAGCTATTAGTATTGAACACAAGGGAATAGGATAGTGGCATGAGTAGAAAGGTCCGTGGAGATGCATTCATTTACACACAAAACCATTATAACCATCAAAAGAATCAATATAAAATTATCTGATTCCAGGAGAACGCTAATTACTTTGTACCATTAAATGTTAAATAAATGTCAAATAAAAACATGGAAAGTTACAAATTACAAGTACACATGCATAAAATGTGTGTGTATGTAACCCTGACATGATGTACAGCTGCAATGCTTAGTCTGTTTTCTAAAGGTCACATTTTCAATCACTCAATGTCTGCTATTTTGAAGGGAAGAATACATGTAAATACAATACTTTCTCAAATGGCACTAGGTCACAGGCCTTTTGCTAATGGCAACCTTTTTACAGTCAAAGTACAGCATCGTTACTGACAACAAATATTAGCAATTAATTTCAATAAGAATAGCGCATGTCAAACATATACATAGCCTAGATACAACATTTGTAACCACTACCAATCCTCCAGAGAACTATTTTCATCTGTGTACATGTATGTCTAAGCCAGAAGACATCATTTCAAGACCCAAAATAATAATTGCCGCAATAGAAAAACCCTATTACATGTACTGTATGTATGAACCTACATGTAATAGCACCCCAAAAACTACCAATCCATTTTAGTTGTACATTTCATTTATCTACATGTACTGTACCTACAGTAATTTGGTGCAATTTTCACAGATTGGATGTACATGTACAGTATGAACTTGCAAAAGCATGCAGGGTTTGCCCTAAACTTTTTTAGTGACTAGCCAGCAGGACTTGTTAGCTTGTCATTTCACTAGTCCATCTTTCATATTAAATAGGGATACTTATCAGCGCTGAGCTAGTCAGCCAGACCACTTGGAGTGAATTTTGACTGGTCCTTGTGTGTTTTAACTGGCATTTGGCCAGCGGACCAGTGTTAAGGGAGAACGCTGGCATGACGACCATCCTTTCTGTCTTGTTCCTGATTAGCTGATAGATAAAGACAATATAATTCCTTTACACTCACACTCATTACACAGAAAAGTAACCAGACTGCTTTTTTCCATCCAGCCAAACTAGCCAAATTTGGGTCCAGACCTCCAAGTTTTTCAAACCAAACATAAACATTCATTCAAAAACATTACGAGACCTTGTTTCGATTCAGCTTACATCTTTGCGAACGGCTAAACTAGCCAAATTTTGGTGCAGAATGCCCCCAAGTTTTGAAAAATCCAGGGGAGAAGCCTAGCATTCGACTTGTCAACAAAAAATGTAATTTCATACACTCACCGACTGACGATTTGTATTCATACCATGTTCGTATGGAACCATGGAGGTAAAAATGACAGAACACAGTTTTTTTGTGGCACCATTATCTTATTATCTTACTCAGGGCTCGAATTTAAGGGAAATATCCACAAGACCGCAGGGCTTGTAGCTCAAAGTCTTTACTGGACCAGAATTTATTTTACAAGACCAGAATCAAAATGAGTTGAACCAGCACTAAGAGAAACCCTCTCTCATTTGCCTCATGTGATGTACTTCGATAATGAAAAGAATTGAAAGATATTTATCAGACTCATTGTCAAAAAAATTTTCACAAAATTATTACACAATGAGTTGGCTTATTATTACTCAATAGAAAAACACAAGACCACCGGGCTTGTCTGGTTATGATTTTGCTGGCCCAAGGCTAAAATCACTGGCCTCTGGCCTGTGGTCCAGTGTTAAATTTGAGCCCTGTGACTGTACTTTAAACCCGTGCCGTTAATTTTAAAAGACAAATTCAGTTATCTTGTATTCATGTTCATGGCAGATACATGTTAGCCTCTCCTCGGACGGATGTAAAGTACACATACTGTAGTGTACATGTACAAGTACCTGAAATTTGAATCCCTAAATAATAACTTCAGCAACGAAAAAATAGATTCAACTGGCCAACCTTTGAAATATTATATAATACTTTTTATGGATTACATAATACTACTAACAGGGACACCTGGCCTTTCACTTGTACCCGGCAGTCTAAAGGTGTCTGGTGTTTGAAAAACCCTGTAAAAAAAATTGTTTAAAACCTTTTCTGTTTGCAATTTAGTTAGCATCAATACATCAGCATCAAGGACTCAACAAAAAACCCTTGGGCTTGGTCCAGGAAAAAAAAAGAGAGTGAACAAAAACCCAGTTACTATGAATGTGCACTTCATCAAGGTCAGCCCTTATAACTAACAGCAAAACAAAAAAGCAACAAAAATTCTACAAGGAGGCCCCTGGGTATGGCAAATAGGGAGACCAAACCAGCTGACAAAAAATCCAGGGTGCTTTTAAATGTGGTGGTAGGATGTGGTGCTATGCAGGCCTGTTATGGTTCTGGCACAGTGCCAAGCTCCATGGCCAAGCAACCATAATTGGGTCACCAGTGTATACCAAACAGCCTAAAAATAGATTGTAAACATTAAAGAGATAGTGACTGGTTTGTTGTATTTATGCACTGTTCAACCACTGCACTGATCCATTATACACACAGTGCATTATACACACTAGACCCACTTTTTGTGTATAATACATGTGTGCACTTTAACCAACCATGAGTCCTGTACTTTATTATTACTGCATTTCCGCAAGGGGCTTCACAGAGGTACTCCACAGAGCCAAGCAAATTATGCGCATATTAATCTGCGCCATGCGATCATGCCACAGTGTATACGTTTACCTTCACGATAAAAAAAAATACGGGCGATTCTTTTAATGACACTGAATCTAAGCAGTTCGATTTTAGAGATCTGGACCAAATTCCAGGGAAAAAAAGTAAACAGAGAAAATTTAAAAAAGTGAACCAGTCACAACAAAGAATGCGCTAATGTTAATCTCACAGCATTTTGGTTGGTAACCTCTTCATAAGCACATGTAACCTCTTTTTGCTTTGCTCAATTTGAATGTGTTTAGCTAACTTTTCAAGCAGCTTCACAAAACTGGTCCCAAATCTACCTAAATACATTCTGTATGGACTTTGACAAAGTTGACTAAAAAAAGTTGAATGAACAAATGTCTGGTATGACACAGGTCTACACTAAGGAGCTCTCCATGTCTGATACTTCATGGAGGTAATGCTGCAGAGTACTGAATCATATACATGTACTTTTGTATTTTTTATGTAAACACGTCAATTTAAGTCTTTTTAACTTCTGTCGTATAATTTTTGAGTTGTTAATAATAAACCTAATTGAATTGAATTGAATTGAATGCGTACAAATAAGATCAATCTTCTCGTAGTTGAGTGTAAGCGATTTTTCAAATCAAAACAGTACAAATGTTTTTTAACTGTGTAGGTACTTTTTATTATGTTGTTTTCCTTCATTCAATTCTGGTCTTGTAAAAAGAAAACTCTGGTCAAATAAGATTTTGAGCTACATGGTGTACACTTACAAGCCCTGTGGTCTTGTGGATCCCCCCCCCCTCAAAAAAATCAAAATAATGAAAATAATAGTAATAATAATAATAAAAAATACAAAAGAATTCAAGTCCTGCTCATTGTCGTTGAATGTGACATACATAAACAAGCAAAATGTTCTCATGGGCTGAGTGCTTATGTTCTGTGTAATTGTCCTGAATATCTACACAAAGCATTCTTACATGAGCACAGTTTCAGGTTAATACATGACAACTTCTGCGCTTTTCAAAAAGAAGGTTGATCAATTCACACAATTGTGTTCATTAAATGAAATTGAAAGATCTTCCAACCATGAAAAATGGGCCAAGATGAATTTCTCATTCAGACGGCAATTTTAGAAATTTCCCAGGACAGACTGGGAGGAAGTGTCCTTGAGCCACAGACTATGAAAAGAGTTTCTATTATTTACCGACTAATGAAGGAGAAAGCAAAGAATGGAAGTAAGTAACAGTCTACATGTAAATTCTGTCAGTTTCTAAACTGAAAACAGGATGTTAGCTACAGTCAGAATTGTCGATGATGTGCTTCGAAACACTCTAAATGAGTCTGCAGATTTAGAAAATACATATAGACTAATTACTAATGAGGTAAAGGTACAGTAAGGTCATTACTTTGGTAAGGACACAGAAAAAAAATTGTGTAAGTTTGATCCCAAAGCCTACTTGTTTAAAATATGGTAATGGTAGTAAACATCTTGCTAAATTATATTGTCTGAAGTGCCCCCGTTGATTAGAAATGAATGAAACTAATTCCTACTCAAGATGATGACATCCATGTACTGAGCCAGCGTCTAAAACCCATGGGGATCTCCTTACCTGCGTCATACCAGACTGGTTTGCTCATCCACCATTTTGGTGTAGTCTAAAAATTTGAATCTCAAAAGATCGCCTAAGTGGTGTAGTCTTTGAAGTCCATACTTATGCTCGAGTACCATTTTAACGGGGACTCCTACTCGTACATGTTCAGCTAGAAAAATACTCATACTCGAAGTCCATACTCGATACTTGACTGAAAAATAATCTGTACTCGAAGTCATGCACTTGATTCTTGACTGAAAATGTACTCGGACTCAAAACACCACTTTCCTTTACGCTTTCCATGCATTAATGCAATGTTGTGGAGTAAACTCTAGAAAAAATAATATTTAATGTACTGTAATAAGCACACATTATTGTCTTGAAATTAGTCACACACAAAAACAAACATGTTTTTAGACCTCATTTTGCAGTATTTTTAACTCGTGCTCATACACATATTTGGAGATTTAAGAAAAAGTCCTTGGTACTCGGCTGTTGGAACTTGGTACTTGTATTATAACAATACTCAATACTCCGACACTTATACTTGTGCTCAATGGCCCAAGTACTCTTACTCCAGTACTACTCGGCGACGCAGCTTATTTTAGAGTGGACAAATTAATGATACCCAATCGTTGGGGAAGACAATAGCAACAACAGAACACCTTTAAGCATGTTCCTCAACTTCACCCAAAACCATACACCACGTAGAACACACTGATGATTTATGATCAGTACAAGAGTGTGAGGGTATGATATAAAATTATTTATGGAATGAGCAAAACTGCCAAGTGCCAACAAGTTTCATCTCACATACATAGGCCCTACAATAATCCCCGTACTGGTGGGTACATTTCTTTACATGTAGATGACCATCAGGGAAGCTAGAGGGTCCCGACTAGACCCAGGGTAATTCTGGCCCAGATCCAAAAATCTGGTAATCCAGGAATCACCTACTGTTGGTGTTTACAGTACAAAGCACCTGGACAATGCAATATTGTTATGGCAGCCAACAATAACTAATTCCTCCTGCAAAGCTTTGATAATGAAGCTTCAAGTCACTGTCAATGGTTTCAAGAATGAGTCAATTCATTCCCATGACATTGTAAGCAAACTTCTTATTGTACTTCTTACATCATACAAAGCTTCATTACTCACTGTTCTCATTCAAAGCAAATATCAAACTCTTGATCAAAATTTTTTTTTACCACCACCACCGCCGCCACCAGTTCCCATTGTTTTTAATGCCATGGTGTTTAAACACTTTTTTATATTTGGCTTGGTGTATTTTTACACACATGTAGGCCTATATAATTTGTAACCTGATCTTTTTACTTAAAGTTTGAACTCAAAAACATCGCAACAGTCTTGTCCTGTATTTGTTCATGTTCAACTATTACTACTAAAGTATTATTTGCCGTTTCAACTGAGCTCCTTTTTGTTTTCGTTCAAAGGGCCAAAAATGTCCCTCCATGAGAGAGGACTATACTGAAAAATAAGTCTTTTTGTGTTATACTGAATACATGAGGGGGGAGAGATAGATTACAAGCACATGGAAAGACAGGTTTTGCCTTTTTTTGTCTTTACGATCATGTACATGTACTGTTCTACAAAAGAGCAATGGTACCACAAAACAGTCTATTGATCATCACTCATCAGCCAAAGTGTGAAACTTTCTGATTGCCCAGAAAACAATGATCACATTGTTCTCTGCTCAATGCAGGTATTTAATTACTTAGTAAATGGAGAGCATCTGTTGAATTTAATCACAGTTAATAATATGTTGAGGTTGGATCAAGATTCAAGGACCACTGATTATTTTGCAAAGTACTCCTGAAGGACTTGTTTTTGTTTTTGTTTTTCTGCCTAAAATGTTTGTATGTAATTCAAACCTTCAACATTTTCTTGATGTAGTTTGTGGTCAACCTGTCACTAAAAATTGATGAGGGAATATTTCTCACTGTTGGGTCTTCATTATTTTATTTATTTACAGTAGGTACAGATCCTCATGAATCCTCTAAAACCATCCACTCTATTGGTAACTCACTCAAAAAAAATATTTTTATCAAGTTTCTACAGTACATGTAGTTCACAGTTGAGGTTTTGAATTTCCACTGAGTTTTCCAGTTGCAAATTTACTTTTTCAACTTTTTATTTGTTAAGTTTTTGAGTTTCAATTTTAATTTTTTAAAGTTTTGAATCAGATAACTTGGATTAATTTTGCTTGATTTGTTTCCTCCAAAATAATGTAAACAATATTTGTTCATTTTAACTACAATGTACATAAAGCCTTGAATCAATCTGAATTCCATAAGTTGAAAGAAAGAATTACAATATGGCTGATAATTATTCCATCCCTCATTTTTGCAGGAACAGTGGCCAGTTTTACAAGCCTTTCATGTCAAGTTAAGTGTTGAAACCATTGGCCCGATTCACTTTTGCGCCATTTTTAGAAGTCAACATCACCATGTGCTATGCTAGGTGGCACAGCGTTATACTTAAATGCACTTGTTGACTCCCAAAATGGTGATATGCATGCAAGAGGTGAATCAAAATACTTCCATAATTTATTAAGTTTCGTGGATGTTTACAGTGTATCAAATGTTAATTTATTTGTAGTAAGTTTGTTCATTTTAGTGATGTTTAAAATGTAAGTTTATTATTTATATATTTATTTAAAGGGTTTTTCCTTTTTTGAGGGGGAGGTGGGAGGAAAAATCTTTGAAAAACAACAGATGTTCATTTTGATACTTCATTCTAAAATGGAGTGTGCGCATTTCCTTCTCACAATGTTACTACATACACATGTACTGTATAACTTATAAGGGACAAAAACAAGTTTTAGAATGCAGTAGAAAAAAAACTATTGAATGCTTCAATAGAACAAACCTTAACACAGCATTACAGAGGTTTTGATTCTAACGCTTGTAGGGCCCTATCTATTTTTAAAACTGTTTCACTATTTTTTAAGTACATGTTATTAAGGTCTGATATTTTGTAAAAAGGGCAGGGCAGTTTTTTAGGTAGTACAGGACACCTCTTCTTGTATTGTATGAGGGAAAATGTCAATTTGTACCAAGACAATGGCCAGGGGCATGGCATGGAGGAATAATGCATTTGTTGCCTCTGTGAAGTGTACATGTACCTTGTGATTCTACAATGTACAGTATGTTCACAGTACACATGAACAAAAAATAATACCAGTACATGCCACAACGTGTTATAAATCCAACATTTTAGGATGCAACTATTTAAATACACAGAAACTTGAGAAATTCATACATTTCATGATTTCAACTTCTGCCCTCTAAGACCTGTTAAATGTATAGTGTAAAGCAATGGTATTTTCTGGATTTATCGGGCTATGAATCTGCTTTCAAACAAGTGCCTCAATACAAACTCACAATAAACTTGTTTGCTGTGGGAAAACAGAAACATCTGGCTGATCAGCCTCAGATAAAGAAGAAGTGGGCGATACTAATTTACCGTCTCAGTGCTTGTTGCCCACGCCATCATGAACTCAATGCTGCATACCTACTCACATACAATGTACGTGTGTAAAATCTTAAGAGTAAAGTTTCCAACGCGACTGCTCACATTGCTTAATTTGTGAGGAATAGCCCTGCCAAATGACGTCCAAATGGTGGCATTCACCTCCTCTCAAACCAAGGGGGACTTGAAACAGAGCCATCAAAAAGTTTACCAATGTATGTTGCTGGAGGAAAATGAATATAGACAAGAGGTTGTGTGTCACTAGTGCTACGGCTTAACGTTCCTTACAAGCTGTACATATTCAAGACAAAAAAGAAAACTTGATTTACACGTACTTACATGTAAGAGTTGCAGAAAATTAGCAGCCTACATTGAGAAACAAAAATATGTACACATGATACTCTATAAGCACATGAGCAATACGACGTGCACATTGGGTTAGGTTCTATCATGTCTATCTACCTCCATGGTCTAATGCGCACAACTTTCAAGTAGTACGTTCAAAGAATTTAAAGCCCACATCAAGATTCCTTAAATCATAATCACACAGTGAGCTAATGATATTAGTTATCAGAACATTGACCATACACATGAGTACATAATTAGTAAGTATTCTGTACAACATGAATTATTATTAACAATAATAAATTCAGAGAAATTAACACAGACACCAATTTTTTTTACTATTACTCATGTTAACTTTTCATTTTGAGAATTATCTTGTAAAAAAATGCACTGTTGAATCAGTATTTACTATTTTCTTTTTGTTTTTGAACACAACATTTTTTTTTTTT
>CM021538.1:16990644-17009384 GCA_010994315.2 Pisaster ochraceus | reverse complement strand
AACTATTTTCTACTTACAGTAATACACACAGAAAAATTTTGTTTTACACTATTAAAATGTCAGATTAGCTTATACAAACTAGTAAATTATATTAAAAAGGCGCTGAAGAGTGAAAAGGGGCTTGTTTAAGAAAAAGGAAAATGGAAACTTGGCCAGACAACCAGAAGTGCCCCATACAAATACATAGAAAAAATGGTACACCCGCGCTTGTAAGTTGTACCACCCTAAAATTTTACCCTAGTTACGGCGCTGAGTGATAGTTCCCCCTTATTTTAACAGATTGAGCACATGCAATTCTAATTTTTACGGGTTAAAACTAGTCTTAAACATGCGTTTTAATTTGGGGCAACACACATACTGTACTGTAGATGACAACGCATACGTGCTGCTAATCACGCGGCGGGAGAAGAGAGCGACCAAACCCACCAACCCATCTCACCTTCGCACGTTCTGCTCCCCGTTCGGGATCCTTCGAAGCTTCTTTTTCTTCAATATTTTCACAGCTCTCCGACAAAGAGTCTCCGAGTCCAACACCTCTTTTACTTTCCCGTACGAACCCTCACCAAGCACGTCTCCAAAGAGGTATTTTCCGACCATCTTGGCTTTTTTCTTGCGTGGTTGATAAATTATGTCCGCCGAATCAACTCTGTGTATGATGAACGGGTGCGCATCTTCGTCCTGCAACAAGAAGTCCATTTGGTCGACATCTTGCGACCAATGTCGGTGAATACGCTCCGGAGCGTCCAGATCAGGATAACTATCTAATACCGCTGGATCTACCATCGTAAGTCCAAGAGGTTTTCGGCAGCTTAACGGTGAAAAAGAGCTGCATTTGCCTACACTGTCGGTGACAACTCGAAGCACGTTACTGGCACGACTGTTCTGTCGCCATGTTGTTTATTATCTGAAACCGAGGCGGTTCATTTTATTCACATGCATCGTCCATACACTGGTCATGTGACATGCGTGAATTGTCATTCGGGCAGAAAACAGGTCAACGTTTCGATATGCAAATTTTACAAACTATATATTCATAAGATTATTAACATACATAATTAAGGTCTGGCCAATCGATAAGAGCTGCAGGCGCGTGCCAGATTGAAATCCATATCATTTCCTTGTTAGGGCTTTGTACACAGCTGAACCAGTATACGCGTGCCTTATAATTTATTCCCGTGCTATGGCCGGCTGTGCGTATACCCGCATCTCCTTTGTGCTAAAGCTAAAAGCAGATGTGCCAAAGATATTCTCACGGTAGTGGATCAAAATCAGTATGACGTGAAGAAGAACAAAACACGAACAAGGTAAGCCTTGATTTTTAATTTACTTTTCCCTCTGTTCTTTGTTACCAATATTTTGGAAAATGTCTTTTATTTCAATAAAGAGAAAACAGTCCCTGTAAATAATCACCACTTTTCGACTTAAATTTGCCCTCTGCATCATCAACACTGAATACCGTTCTTCGTGGATCAATTATGGATAGAATTAAATCAAACAAATTGTGTTAACGTTTGTTGTTTCATTCCCTTTAAATATTTATTGAAACTAATACAATATAACCTCATTCCAGCGGCAAGGGATTCAAATTTCTGAATAATTTATTAATTTTAAATTAAATGCAATTTATTAATTCTGGTATTATATTGACATCGGAAAGGAAAACTAAATATACATTCAAGACAAATAATACAGATTGTAAAAAAATATTTTTTAATCATAAAGCCGTTTACGGTTTAGAAACTTATTAAGCAGATTACTGATGCAGGTCCTTGCTCTATAATCTTACGATAGACGTACTGTCCTTTACTATAGAGAAGCCTGCTTGTATTTTGTTTTGGTTTTTTCTTCAATTTATTTTTATTTATTTATTTTTTGGGTGACCGAGCTGGAAGGAAAATGGGCAACACCCGCTGATATGATGGCTTAAATGAAGGCCTACACCGTTATTCTAAATATTTATGACAAAGATGGCGTGTGTGTAGCACATCTTACATAAAATCCCTTATCACATACACACGATAACGATACCAAACCATTCTCATTAATAACTCGAGCACGTTTTGAGGGCTGATCCCTTCGATATTCGGCTTCTAAAGACGCATGGCCACTTATAAACGAAACGCTGCCGGCATTGTTAAAAGAAGAACAAAGTTCCAATTCGTGAACATTTTGGGTAGGCTAGAACTAAAAGTGTGATTAAGTGCAGCGAATATTTCACGACCCGGCATGTTGTGGATATCTTTTGTTCCAACCTATCGTACTTGGCGTTTATACACAATGTCAACGTAACGTTATCTCTAGTGCCAGCTGTGATCTCCGTATAATGACTTCCTGCAGTATTCCAATTCATAGAACTGCTGAAGCAGAAAATATTGCTTGACACTTTCCTGCTAAGCAAAATTTTGCAGAAAACCAGTCACAGATGGTTCATTTATTTTATGCTATATTTTGTCAGGTAACTTAATTCTGGTAACCACAAGTTGGCAAATTTTTTTCGCTGAAAGTTGCATGGCCAATTTTCTTTGGAAAGAAAGAAAAATTTTAACGATTCAAAACCAAAAACATATACAAAAAATTTCGCATATGCCAGAGACAGAGACAGTGAACTTCTGTGAACAGGCAACATAAATTTACACGGCAATTTCGACAATAATTAATTTTGAGTTTGAAATAATGTAACATTTTAAAATAATAAACTAACGAAATCGTATAACTTTCTCTCGTATATAAAAATAGCTATATTCAAATTTAAATCAAATTTTGGGGGTCAAAATGGCAAGAGTCTGACTTGCATAAGCAGCTCTATGAAATTGGACCCTGCAGCCCTAGCAGTACAAGATAATTTCTGAAAATCTAAAATTTCAGAACATTTCTGAAAAGTATCGTTACAAGTCCGACGTCCTATAACGTAGCTTAATATCCAAGGACTTCTGGGGAAATTATGTATCGGTATGAAAAACAAAACCTGAACTGATGCAATACAACCATGTAACGTATTTTACATGTTTTTGTTTAACATTCAAACAACCTAAATAATTATGCATTTATGCTTATTTTATAAATACTTTTACTGCTTGCAGGAGGAGCAACCATCACTTGTGGTTGCAAAAAGGCCAGTTTCATGTGCAATACTAATAGATGTTCATCTTTGTAACTACTATTCAGTCTTCGTCGGTTTCACAACCCAACGATGGGAACTTCTTCATCAAAAGGACGCAAAAAAGCTCCCTACAAATGTAAAAAGGAGCTACCCTCCCGTTTCTGGGTTCCATATCTCCCGGAGTCCGATGGTACTAACTCCAGTCAATTTGGCCGGGTGGTCAAGGCAGTGGATTTGACCAGCGTGCTCCGGCCGTGCGGTAACTTCACCCATTTACCCGCGGTCAGATGGTGGGCGCACTGCGAATTTCTACCCTACGAAGACTCCAAATTGTTGAGTTGTATTGCTCTGTATGACATGGGGGGTCAGAGGCTGCCCCCTCACCTACCCCCTTGCACTACAAACGGTATCATCAATGTCTGGAACTTGGGCAAAGAAAACAGAGGTAAAGTGACACCGACAAAAAACCCACACAAGATAATTAATTTAAAATATTTAAGCAATAGTAAAGGAACTGGTAAAAAGTTTTAAAACAAGTTTTTCAGAAATTTGAGAAGAGTATTAAGTCTGAACACGGAATGGTTTTGTTGTCCTTTCTTTTTTCTTCTTCTTCTTTTCTGTTGGGATGAACTTGAAAGGGAGAAGAGGTTTCACATGATAAAGTTGGATCAAGGTAGGAAATAAATGTCATGCTCTTGGTGTGCATTACAAACATGCAACAATTTGCAGATGACCCAACTTTTTATATTTTAGCAAAGTCTTTCTCAATGGCTAAAAAGACTCAGCTTTGGTCAAAATGTGAGACCATTCACAATTTAAGCGTTAATGACACAGGTCATTTGGGTTGGAAGGCATGTTTGCAACAACTGAGTCTCACACAAAAATGGCTGATATTTTTTAAAAGTTGCTTGTCATCAAGTTAAGCAAATCAACTCAATTATAATTGAAACTTGAATGAATATGAAACCGAATCTCAAGCCCATCAAGTCACTCATAGCCCCATAACTTCATATAGTGCCATTACATTTGTTTTAAAAAAAAGTATAAAACAAACAAACAATTTCAAAATAGATTTGAGTTCTACTTTTATGGCAAAAATTAAAGTAAAAAAGCTGATTGGTAATCATTATTTTTTATTTAAATGGGTCATTTGAATGTGAATGCTCACTGATAATAAAATTCATTAGCACCAACTCCAGAGAAACACTTTAAGACCCTCTACGCCATCATTGCGTATTTTAATTGCAAGAATTGAAATAAGCTTACATATGAATCCCTGACAAAACATACACCAAAACAGTGATCACTTTATTTGAAGACATTTTTACAGTTCGTTTGTATTAATGGGTTTATTGAAAATTAGAGGGTGGAAAAGAGTTTATCCCCAAACTGTGATTAAAAATAATAAATAAACTGTTTCTATCCAGGCTTTTTGAAAACGGAAGGAGGAGGCCCCTTTTTCTCCCCCTTTTTTGTTTTACCTCAGATGGCGAACCCCCCCCCCTCTCCCCCATACAAGAGACATTGAATGGAATGAGTAGACTCTCTACATCTACGCCACTTTTCAAAGACTGCATATAAAGAAAATCATTTCGATAGAAAAGCTTTGAAAAATCTAGTCTGTGGTACTTTACTAAATTTGACGTTTCCTATTAGGAATTGCTTTAAATTTGTGCACTAAAAATTGTACAGTTTTGAGGCAGCTGTGAAAAAGGAAGCAGGTCAGGGGATGAGAACTTGGTTTTATTATTTTTTTCCATTTGGCCTAATGTACCTTTAAACAATGGACATTTTGTGTGCAGGTTGTAAGACCGAGATCCACAGGAAGAGCAGTCTGCGGCAGCCTCATTGTCAGATGACCCCAGATGGAGACTTTGTCTGTTACATCGAGTCCAATGGTATCATTATGCGAAACATCAACGATGTACAACGATATTACAGAAGAGAAGCCTTTTTCAGGTATGTTGGATACTCTGTCGAGAGGGGGGGGGTGAGTTGCTTACAAAGAGAGTACATAAAGGTTACAATCTAATTTCAAAATTGAAGAAAATATTTATAAAATGTTGTACAAAGCTAAGTTCAGCCTGAACCTGTTTCATATTAAAATATGAAACAACTACACATTGTCTTCCCTTATCCTAGTCACAGAGATTAACACTGAAATCAAATATCTCATTTTTTCAGGTATGGCATCTATCACTTCTGTTCCATGTCACCTGATGAGCTGTTCATTGCAACCATTACAAGACAGCGCCACTGCTTCCAGCTCTACGTCTTCTCAACCCAATACTTTTACTCCTACAAGGAGGCTAATTGCCATGAGATCTTCCCGCAGTTTCTTAGTGACAAACCCGGCCTCGCCCACGAGCACATCGAGTGTCGCTTCTCACCAGACAGCCAGTTCATTGCGGTCAGTAGCTCCTTTGGTCAGCTCTTCGTGGCGAGGAAGTGTGGACTTACTCTGTATCGGGGTGTCCTCCCAGGAGTGTGCGGGGATGTTGCAAGCCTAGCCAATGCCCGCATGTTTGATTTCGACCCCAGGTTTGGGCATGAGGTCATGGCTGTCTGCTGCCTGGACCACGTCCTTAAAGTTTGCAACCTGGAGACAGAGAATCACATTTGGAAGTTGTGCCTACCGGAAAGTCTTGGGATCCCAGATAGTTTAAAGTACAATCAAGATGGCAGTATTCTGGCCGTGGCGGGGTCAGAAGCAAAGATTGGACTGTTCCATTCTAGAAACGGAGATACTATAACTGTCTTGGATGGGGCAGACCAGTGTATTCACTTCTCCATGAAACGTCAATTGGCTTCGGGTTGTTATCCGACAGTCTTGCGTATGTCCTTTACCCATAATGCATCACACCTGGCTGCGGCATCAACAGATGGGTTTGTGCGTATCTGGCGTCTCCCTCAGACTTCAAACTTGCAGAGCCTCTGTCGTCTTAAAATCCTATGCCATGTGCCACTGAATAAAGTTGGCAAACTACCACTTCCCCAGAAGCTGCGAGACTACATTCTTTGCAGCCCTATGTGGACTTAAGTTAACAAAATTGAGAAGTACTGAAATCTTGCCAAAAAAGTGTTTGTTCACAGTGAAAATATAGAAGATGAGGGTGTTCCTCAAAAGTAGCTGTGCCTCTTTTAGTTATTGTTGGCTGCCATAACAAGATCCTTGCATTGTCCAGGTGCTCTGTACTTTAAACACCAACAATGCGCGATTCCTGGATGACCAGATTTGGGGATCTGGGCCAGAATTATATCATGGGCCTAGTCAGGACCTAGCCTGAACACTGACATCACACTTCGAGGCTAGTGAATAACGCCAGATATCTGCCTGACCGGATGTTGCCAGATGTACCTTTGAACTCAGGTTCATTTCACACGGAGATTCACAGTCATTTCTACGGTGGCTGATTTCCGCCAACAACAAAACACTTTTTCTGTACGGCGTTATAACGCACTATACGGCGTTATAACGCCATAATTCGGCGATATAACGCCCTAATTTACAGCGTTATAACTCCCTAATTTATGGCGTTATAACGCCCTAATACGGCGTTATAGCGCCCTTATTTACAGCGTTATAACGCCCTAATTTACGGCGTTATTACACCCTAATATAGCATTATAACGCCCTATACGGCGTCATAACGCCCTAATTTATGGCGTTATAACACCGTACTAGGGCGTTTGTAAATTAGGGCGTTATAACGCCATAAATTAGGGCGTTATAACGCCGTAAAATTAGGGTGTTATAACGCCGTAAAATTGGGGTGTTATAACGGCCGTAATAGGGCGTTACAACGCCGTATAGGGCGTTACAACGCCGTATAGGGCGTTACAACGCCGTATAGGGCGTTATAACGCCGTACTGAAAAGAGTGTTTTGTTGTTGGCGGATATCAGCCACCATACATTTCACATGTACATGTACAAAATATTTCATAGAGAAAGAAAATGAACACTACATGATGTACACAACATTATGCACACGCTGCATGCAGACGATCGAAAGTGCCAGCTGACAAACTACATCACCCCGGACCAATTATAACGCAGATATGGAAAGCTTGTATGTTTATTCAATGAAACCATTGTGTCCAATGAAATCTTTGGGCCTGTATGACCAGTGCCTGTCTTTATCCTTGTGGATAAAGACAGGGGACCAGTCTGGTTCCTTTTTGTAAAAAAAATATTAGCATCCGACACTGTTATTGGATACATGGAACTTGACCAAAATGGAGGCAGCTTGATGAAGATCTATTGAAATAAGCAATGGTGGTTTTGTGGTCTTCAAATGCGCTACTTCATATTACTTTATTTCAGACAGATCTATTTCTCTTTAAGGGGTTGGTACTTGGTGAACTTCATAATCAGTGAGCGTTTAGATGGAAATATTTATCTGATATGAACTTTATAATCAGTTAGATTTCAAATTGAAACTAATAAATTGTTCAGTTGATAACTACCAATACATTTACTGTGCTCTGTACCAATATTAGCTATTTATTATTTAAACAAGTTTTAAAATATCGGTTCATAAAAGTAATTCAGGAAGTGATATTTCAGATTGCTTTGGTCAATGCACAAAAGATTGCCATGGAAACATGCCTTTTTACAAAAGAAGTTGCCTTTTTACAAAAGAAGTTGCCATAGTTTGTTTTTCATAACTAAACCATAACCATCAAGTGTGCTTTTTACATAAACTTTCCTTAAGTTTTCTTCTTCAAACATTTAAAATATTAAGATAACATGGACCTCTAATTCGAAATAACCAAAACAAAAACCTTTCAAAACTAAAAATGTATTTTTGGGGTCTGGATTTGGTGAAATTTTAAAACCCTTTTTTAATGTAACTTCAACAGTCTAGGAAGTAACTATTACTAGTAAACTAGCGAGTCTGCCTACAATCATGTATACATCTCTTTTGAGGGAGTGTTTGCTCTGAAGAGGCCTTGTGGTCTGGACGTTTTGAACAGTCTACTCTGATCATCTTGAGGAGAATTCTGAACTGCAACATCCACGTGAAAATCTCTTTTAGGATGAGAGTTGGCTCTGGATAGAGCTATTGTGGTCTTAACGTTTCAAACAGTATAGTCTTCCCAACACATGGTTGTTCCCACAAGTTTTTAGTAATAGATCCTATTAGCCACACCATGCAAAGCTTCAAACATCAATTTCACAGTCTAGTTTACTAACATACCGATGTTGCTTTTATTCCCTCTTGAAGCGCTTCCAATTGCTTATAATATGGCAGGGACCAAAACTCAAAGTCAGTGCTTCATAATATTATTATTAAGTTGTATTTTGTTTAATGTATTCTTTCTCAACAAGTGCAATTTTTTATTTAAGCAGTTGCTCCACAGGAACTAAATGTTAAAGGGAAAATACACCATTGTTTTTGTGGATGAGTAAATTAGCTCACATCCTCTTAGTTTTCAATAAATGGACCCTAAAACCATCCTGTGAAAATGTCATCAAATTTAAATCATTTTTAATAGAAGACATCGACAAATGGCTTTTGTTTTATCCCAAATTTTGTGCATGTTCTTATAGGGGCATTCAATCAAAATAGGCAATAGTGGTTTTTAAGGATTATCAAATGCCGTTTTCTTGACTTTGACAGTATTTTGTTTGGAAATATTTGTGTGGAAGATTGGCACTGTTATGAACTTTATTGCCATTGAGCTTTCAGATTGAAATTTCTGTAATTTGTCTTCACAACTTGCAAATGGATATTTCAGTAAAATCGGTGTTTTATGTCAATAATGAAATAAAACAGCACTAATAAAGTTTGTGAAAAAGCATGAAGCTGTTAAATGTGATATCTCGTCAATTTTCCCTGAAAATTAATTTCACCTTTAAACTAGCTGCACAGTAAGCTCTTTAAATGGCTGTTTAGTGTTTTGTTATCTAGATTTGGCTACAATATTTTGAGTTTAATTGATGTAATAGGCACATCAAATTAGTTTTACCCCTACACCGATGTGTGATAAGCACTGTATACTTGAAACCTCTCAAGTTATGCTGAGGGAAAAGTCACAGGCTACTCGGTGGGTTTCAACCAATGACACAACCCTTGAACTCCTACAAATACTTTGAGTAATAAGTAGGTAACAAATCAAAGAGTTGGATCGTTCAGTGATCATCTAACCTATGTCCAAATTAAATGCGTATTAGATGCCCATCATTTTTACAAATACCAGCAACTTATTTATTACTTTAACTTAAAAGATATTCTAGGGATACTCAAAGTGCCTAAAACCAGAGAACTGAAGAAACCTGTGAGTGTGAACGGAAGATGACGACGAAGCTGCGAGGTGTAGATCTGGGAGGATAAGGCCAAAATGGTGAAAGGTGATGCCATGTCATGTTCAATGTTATCTGATACGGGCACCTTGTACATACAACTCTCACTAGGAGTTGTTGTGGTTCAGTAACTATTACTCATAAACCATACTAAATTATACCTCCACCATGCAAAGTTTCAAATCCTACTCATGTACATGGTGTTACTGCAAACCTTACGAGATTGTATCTCCACCATGCAAAGTTTCAAATCCTACTCATGTACATGGTGTTACTGCAAACCATCTCCACCATGCAAAGTTTCAAATCCTACTCATGTCGTGGTAATACTGCAAACCTTACTAGATTGTATCTCCTCCGAGCTTAACAATTTTTTGAATATGAAATATAATCAAGAAATGATTTTAAGAAATTGTCGTTTGTAATTGTAATCACATGCACTGATATGCTTGTTTGTTAACAATTCCCACTTGTTTAATACCCTAGTTTAGTGTTAAAGATGTCTGAGACTGAGAGGTGGTGATCTGAAAGGAAAACAGAGACAACAAAAACCTGTTTCAAAGGCCGAGACTGGTGTTAACAACACATGTTATTTACGCTAACATCTGGTGAACTAAATTATTGCACAGTTTTGCTGTTATCACTTTTTGCTTCGTATTTCCAGCACACACAAAAAGAAGAAGAAAATAAACCATAAATAAGATAAAATACAAAAACTTTATACATTTACATCTTCAATTTTATTTCCTCACATCATGGACAAGGATGTTTTGGTACATGTCTTAATATATTTTGCATAAACACAATGGAATATTAAAATGACTAAAATAAATTTACAATGATGCGGTAGTTTGGGTACAATCTGTCATTTTAAACCCAAATAGTAAAATAATTCATATTCTAAGCTCTGACCAGTGTCCTATTTCCTAATAGTAATAATAATAATATATGGTTCTTATAGAGCGCATTATACCAGAAGCGAGATCAAGGCTACTGTGCTGTTTCGTTGGCAGAAATACAAACTATGGTAATGTTAACTAGCTGTTTTCCCTTCACCGATGAAATTTTGTTTCACAAACTATGAAGTATGACTATGCCGGAAATATATGCCGAGGCATGCAGTAAAGGAGGGATTCAGACACACGATTATTCACACTTGTTGGGAAGTTTTAGAAAGATACATGTAGAGTAAAAGACTTGTAACACAGGGAATTATTATTAGGCAACTTGGATGCAACTAACTGCACTGCATGCACATGGAACACATTTATGGCACAGCACACGTTTCTCTATCACTATCTTAGTGTCGCAAGAAAGTTATGTGGAACTGGTTACCTGAAACATTTCCCTAAGTGAAATGGCCCCAAGGAATCCAAATTCAAAAAGAATATTTCCATAAGACAATAATGCATCTTTCACACTCTGCATTAAGACAAACAATTAAAACCTACAACCTTTTGCTGTTTCACTCAGTGATCAAGACTAAAACAAGCCCTGAAGGAAATGACAAGTCTGAAGCTTTTAAAACATTGGTTCGAGTGTAATGAAGATAAAATCTACAGCTCAGTTCTATAAGGTCATTAAATGAGAATTTCATACTTGTAATGATCGAAAGGTCATTAAATGAACAATGTGTATGTATTTGAAAAATAGAATTCAAAATCAACAAATAAATGTCCCTTTTTGCAAACCCCCCCCCCAAAAAAAAAACCAACACACCGGAAAACCACTCTTAATCAATAAACCCCAATTACTAGGAATATGCCAAAGCATATTCATGAAATCCATACATATTGCACTAATGACCTAATAGTCCTGAGCAGCCGAAATGCAAAATAATGTTAGTAAAACAAAAAGCCTACAGACAGTTCCCATTTGACGTCACACAGTGTAAAGTCAGCCATCTTAACGGGCAATAATGTACAACTATGGGTTATGCGTATATACCACATGCAGCATGTGGGAGTTCTATTAAATTCCTTGCATGGTTGGTCGATAAACAACTTGACTGCAGAGAAAAATTAGAACGCTTGAAGTGGCCCAAAGCCAAAACTCAAGTTGCCCATAAAGATGGCATCTATCGGGAACTATCTATTTGGAATGCACATTGCAATTCCAGAATAGCTAAAAAGTTTTGGGTGAATTTATTTTCTTCTACGATTATCAACAAATTATGTACATCAACTTTTAATTACATCATGAACATAATTTGGCAAGTTATTTTTATCTTTAATTTAGGTGATTTTAAATCTCATTGAAACATTGATAAGTTTTAATGTAAGGTTAATGCTTTAAACTCTAACCTGTTGGTAAGTCAATGTGTCATACACGCTCGGCTAAAATTAAGTTTTGGGGGGAATTGTGAAAACTGACCGAGTAATTATAAAACAATTTTGGGGTGAACAAAGACAAATTGACTGGAGTGGGAATTGAACCTGTGATATTCGTATTTCTGGTGCTCTACCAATTCAGCCATCTATACCTATGTTTGCGGTCTTTCTTCTTTGTCATTATCTTTTTTCGGGGAGCGCCAGTCAGAAGTCATACAACCGTCTCAAGACATACAGACATGGATAACGCGTAGTTTATGATAGAGCTTAGGAAATGCTTTTGGCACAATTCTTTATCACACGGCCATGACCTTGACAGTTTTACACAGCCATTTAAGACTTTGTCCTCACTCTCTTAGTCACTAGCAATAGGGTATACAGCAGTTGTGCATCAAAATGTAGATGTCAAATGATTTTTCTACAAAACCTTATTGAATGACATCAGTCAAAAGGAGCCAATAAGGGCCATCCAGAGTTGTTCTAACAGTTTTTCTCATAGGACCAGGTCCATCACTGAATAGGTCCCTGACACGATTCGTCCCCAGTGATCAGTCAACACACGCAGGAGGGTAGGAGGGTAAACTGCATTGTTGAAATATATCAATCACATGATATCGTATTACAGGCTGACATAGTCTCTTCTTAATCCACATTTACAGTATTTGAACAATAACATGTGAAATGATCAGAAAATAGCAGGATTAAACACTGTCACATTAAAGACTCTGATCACCATGGTAACAGCACTTAGCAACCACCTAGGTTCCAGACAGATCTCCAGGCAGACAAGGTCAAATGCAAAGGTTAGTGTTCTTCGTACTCTAGTCATGCAGTGACATAATTAGTTCTTTACTACAAACAAACATTATTTTTGTGGAATTGTGAAAAGCTATGTTTTATTTGTCTAGATATTTGACTGACACCAAACTCATTTAACAGACACCTGGGTAACAATGATCTAATACGGACCATGTACAGGTTTATGAACCTCTCTTATGAAATCTGGTGGTTCTGATAAGAGCCAGTGATTTAACAACTCAAAGTTTCAATCAGTATGCTCTGATCGTCTTCAGCTGTTATTGACCTTTTCGATCATACTGCAGACATCTTTGTATGGTTCCTAGTGTACACAGTGGTATTGATAACTCTAATTTTCACATTGTACAAAAGGATCTTTACGTTTATTTCAATAGTGTTTGCTGTATATCTTTCTGTTTTTCATTGATAATAATTTCATTCCTTTGGGGATACAATATTCAGGAAATAATGAACAATTTTAGTCATAATTTAGATAATCTTAGTCTGGGGCAAATTCTAAAATCAATTTTGCTGTTGTGGTGCAATAATTAAATTAACGAAATTTTTCCTATCGCGTTTTCGCACAGAAAGAAAATTTCGCCTCAGTTGTGTTAACAATTTTGCTTTGCTAGACTTGTAACATTTCATCATCATGTCCCACACTGGTGTGGTCTGATAATAAAATTTAGTGGTACAGTAACCCAGTAGACTGGTAGTTTGGTTGACTGATATCCTGGTTGACTAGTAACCTGGCCAACCGTTTACCCAGTTCAACTGGTAACCCACAAGACCAATCCACTTGACTGACTGGTTACACGGTTGACTGGTACTGTCAATGGTAAAACAGTTGAATGTTAACCAGGTAAACTGAAACCTGGTAGACTGGTAACAGGTATAAACCTATTACTGGTTAACTAGTTGACTGGTTATTGTGGTAACTAGTTAACTTAGTTACCTTGCAATTTGGATGTCTGGTAACTTCTATGCCATCTAACCTGGGCCACTGGTTACCTCGTAATATGGTCAAGTAGCAACCTAGTTACGCTGGTTGCTGGTTAATACCAGGTTGATAGTAACCTGGCTGCTGTAATTACCTGGTTAACCATTGATAGACTGACAACTGAGCAGGCTGGTAACAATGTAACAAAAGTAACACTGTTAACTAGTAGTCTAATGGGCAAGTTGAACAGATATTTACTGTTTTAGTAGCACTTCAACCATATACTAAATCAATAAGGCCCTGACTCAATAATCATAATTATTTAAAAACTTGCTTGGATTGGACGTCAAGGGTTTGCTGCATCCACTAAGGTGACATTGCTTCCTAAGCCACCTTCTACGTCAGCTAAGAGAGGCACAGTCCCTTCACCTCCTCTTGGAGAAAGCTGAGAGGAGTGAGGTGCTCCTGATGAGTTGGTTGATGGCTCGGAGGATTGGATGAAGTAGGCAAAGAGGATGGCAACAATGACGAGAAAGGCACCAAATACAAACGGGGGTCCGGGAATAACTGACTGTTTCCGACAGAAGAATGAAAAGAGAAAAATGGAATCACAGTTTGTAATTTTAATTGTTTTGCCTATATAGCAAAAAGGAGATGAAGAATTCATTGTGTGATTTTTATTTTCTTTCTTTACTCTTTATTTATTGTCCAAACTAACAGCAGACAAAACCACCAATTACAGGAAAGGGAAAACAAAAACAATTGAGTAATACATATATGATAAGATTTTCGATTAGAAACAATAAATTAATAAACAAACAAATAAATAACAAATACATCAAGAGAACAACAATATGAAAACAGATACATATAAATATATATAAATAAATAAATAATTAACTAATAAAAAATATATATACAAAATAATAATAAATAAATAATAACAACAATGACATCACAAGGTACTGGTATTGGTACAGGCTAAAGCATGTGGAATCTGATTACGGAATTCAACCATTGAGTGTTGACGATGATAGAACAGCTTAATAAGAACAAAAATCAATGAATGCTTACATTGTTTACTGGTGAGTAGTCTGTCTTCTCAGGCTCAGGTTCATCTTTACCCGCTACATCCAGGTTCATATCAAAGAAGTAAAATATTACACCAAAGAGACAAGGTCCCAGACCATTGCAGAGTCCTCGGATACCAGTGATCATACCTTGTACCACACCTAGACAAGATAGGGAAAAGAAACTTCAGCTGACTGAAATAGTAAATTAGCACCTAGACAAGATAGGAAAAAGAAACTTCAGCTGATTGAAATAGTAAATTAGCACCTAGACAAGACAGGACAAAGAAACTTCAGCTGATTGAAATAGTAAATTAGCACCTAGAGAAGATAGGAAAAAGAAACTTCAGCTGATTGAAATAGTAAATTAGCACCTAGACAAAATAGGAAAAAGAAACTTCAGCTGATTGAAATAGTAACTCAGGTTTTGAAATTTTCAAGGTGGGAGTCCAATCTAGTGAGTTCTGCGGAGACAACATGTACATGCACTCTCTCTATGAGTTATGGTAGTTCTCAGAAGAACCCCAATTGATTTCAAAACTCAACATTTCGATGAGAAACATCTAAAAACTATGCAAGATTCAAAGAGGGAAGTCGTATAATAAAAAGGGAAATGATCAAAACATTGAGTTGTTAAACCACTGGTTCTTTTCAGAATCCCCAAACAAAACTGACCCATTTGTACCAATTGTAGTGCACAATGGGACTTATCATAACTTTAGATGCAACTTGACTCCCAATATATAGAGCATGACAGCCAGTAGCTACAGGTAACATTAGTGCAAGGGGTGGATAGGCAAAGCAGGTGGGTATATCTATATGGACCCTGATCAATCATTTTCACATACCTTGCTTGTCTGCTGAGGAACTTCTGCTAACCATTGCACTTATGGCAGGGTAATTCATGCTACACACAGATGCAATGATGCCAGCTACCCACATCATCCACTGCTGAGATGCAAACCCATACCACATCAACTCTAACATCTCACACGCTAGTGCTATCATGATGGTGTGTTTGTGACCCATTGTGCGTATTAGAATACCCAATAAGATTGTCTGTAAGGAAAGTCAAGCCAGAATAAATAACAAAATCAATCAACGATATAGCGCCTTTGCCACAGAATCCAAAAGAGCTCATATTTCAAGACAGGCATTTATATAGCACCTTGTAAGGGGTTATAAGCTGGTGTGGTGCATTAGGCAGCCAACTATGCTAGGAACACCACGGAGAACCCCCTTCTGTTTTTACGTGCATACCACAACACGATGGACCTATGGCTTTACGTCCCATCCAAAGAAAAAAAATCAATAATGATCAAGTGCCTTGCTTAAAGACACAAGTGTGATGACTAGGACTCCAAAAAAGATGATAGTATCAGGCACAGCAGGACACTGTCCAATTATTTTCAATTTTCAAGGAAATCAACGGATCAGCTGAAAAGATGCAAGCATGAAATTATCCGGCACAAACTCATTTGAGTGGTCAGTGGTCATTTCACTGGTCAACCAGTGAAAAAGGAAGGTTAGAGAGCGAGGTATCAAGCTACTATGCCCCTACCTGAGCTAAAACAGAGAGAACTCCTACAACCGCTATGTATGCTGGAACCTGCTGAGGAGAGAAGTGACCAACCTAGAGAGTAAAAGAACAAACACAAATCTAATAAACTGACCTAGAGAGTAAAAGAACAAACACAAATCTAATAAACTGACTAAAAAAAAGTTATTTTGTCTTCAGGTGTCTTTTTAAAGTAAGTTTTCAAGATGATAGGTAATAGTGCCAACATTAGGCTAATGTTTAGCCTGGAAATTCATTTTTAGCCATTTTCAATTTGTAAAGGGCACTTCAGTTAAAAAATCTTGAAATTGCATCACCTGATTTTCCAACTAATGACTACAATTTTCTTTTTCTCCTATCTAATTTTGATAGATGATAATGTTTCAAAACGGAACACATAAAATACTTTCTTAAATGCCACACACAATGTAAAAAATGCTTGTAAAAAGCAAACTGTTTGTATGTGGCTGTAAGTATTACAGATAATGTCAAGTTCAAACTAGAACTCATTAATTTCAATAAAGTTTGCTACTTACTATTTTGAGGTACAGGAATATACAAGAGTACTGCCCAGCTTCTGGTAGATATGAAAGGAACACTGCTATGCACAACATTAACACTGTGAAATCTTGGCCAACTTTTCTCAATGACTGTCGGTTTAAAAACAAGTTAAAGAAAGAAGAAAAACAAATTTGTAAGTAAAGCATTCTACATTTTCTTGAAATTTCACTGCCAACTTAAAATTGTGTGTCTTTTTAAAAACACAACCAACATGGAACCAAGCAAATTTCTTCACAGCTTGAAAACATAATATCTTAAGACCTTTCTTCTACAACATCACAAAATGCTGCAAAGTACACGTAACCTTCATTGCAAAATATACAACAGAAATCCTTTAATACAATAATGGTGGTCAGTGTTTGAAAACATTACAAAGGTCTCTATTAAAGCAGACAAAGACCTTTCTTATGTCCATCTTGGTCTGGTTTTCTACCTTCACTATAGCAATGAACATTCTAAAAGCAACTTTACAAACAGGGAACCTGCCATGAGCTAGATGTATTATAATGGAACTTGTAACTTTCTGTCAGTTATTGTTGAAAAAAAAACCTCTTTGAAGAGGGTGTCTTAATTTTCTCAGTTTAGTCTTTTGTTCAACTCACACTAAATGGGTCAGCCTGTTCCCATGATATAGCAGCCCCCCACGAAGCTGGACGAATCTTTTCTGGGAGTGACTCCGGTACAGCAACCAGTATAAACAAGACGTCACATAATGCTACGGCTGTCGCAAGAAACACTACAAAATTATCTCCATAGACACTGCCAAGGTAGGATCCTAATGCTGGACTGGTGATGAGGCTGGCTGCAAATGTTGCTGAAACCTGCAACAATAACAGATTTTAGAAGATCTGAATCACAGGTCTGGATTTTGTGTTAGTGTTTCAACACTGTATCACCACTGATAGCCTTCACTCCTCATGCATGTTTGATAAAATGTTGTACACCGGTGAAACTATCACAGGGCTCGATTTCTCAAAGCACTAAGATTCATAAGTATGAGTTGTTGATGATACCATGGTAATTTGTATTGTGACATCATACTTAGCAATTAAGATTGATACACATCGTTGAAGATCAATCTTTCTACTGAAATCCCTACTAAACTCAACCCCTGATAAGACATAAACTCAAAGGCGCCAAGATCCATCTTGTTGCACAGAGCCTCTGTATTTTGAGATATTATCGCTACCATTTTTGCAATGTGGCAGCATAATTATGGTTCCTAAAAAAATTACATAAAATGTATTGTAATTGGCATAAAATACTGTAGTTTGCAGCTTCCAACTAAAATAACATCCATGTTCATCATTGACCATGGGACCCGTTTTAGTTATATTGTATGAGGCATTCAAATGGACGATCCCGTAGTTCCACTTTATATCTGTTTTTATAATAAGGGATTGTTTAATTTCTTTTGCAATATTTTATTTGTTTGCGGTCCCTGCTGCTTGAAATTGGTGCTGTGTGAGGTGAAAGAAGTACTTATGCATATATAAGTACAGAACATGGCTAAAGGACAATTTCAACAAAGATTTTCATGGCATTAAAACACAACCTTCACCAAAACTAGTGTCAGGCTAACAAAATAAATCATTTGGGGTAATGATAACAAAATATATCAAGAACCAGGGGCAAGTTTGGTCTCTACACTCTGGACAATGTACTCCACATGTCTTTAAAGATGTGCTTGACTGATGCCATGTTTACTTACCAGTCCATAGGCTGAGCTTCTCTCCGACTCATCTGTGATGTCAGCAACATATGCAAATATGATTGAGAAAGTGACTGCAAATGTTCCAGAAACAGACAACATGGCAAAAAACCACCTGAGTAGAGAACAGAAAGTAAATACTTAGTATGTATGCTGTATTTTACAAACCTTTACTGTTACTATGATGCCAACATTTTTGTCAAGTTCCCTGTCTGCAATATCAAAAATCAATACTGACACTTTCTATGCCATTGCCAACATGGGATCTGACTACTAGAAGGCTTACAAGAAGGCTTACTAGACGGTGTACTGGAGGGCTTACAAGAAGCTTACTAGAGGGCGTACAAGAAGGCTTACTAGGGGG
>CM021538.1:16975028-16989644 GCA_010994315.2 Pisaster ochraceus | reverse complement strand
GTGGGCAGACTCGAGGGCAGACTAGAGGGCTTACTAGAAAGCTTACTAGAGGGCCAACTTGAGGGCGGACTAGAGGGCAAACAAAAGCGTGCAACACAGGCCATAAAGAATTGGTGCTGACCAATCATATTACACTGGTCACTTATCAGTTTACACAGCAATCCTTTTCCAAGTGATCATTTGTCTGCCATTGACCCATAGGGATTTTCGCCCTTGGTGGGTCAACGGAATTCAGTGCGTGACATAGAGTATAAAGCATGTACAGCTTATATCACCAGGAAGCTGCTACAAATGTCTGTATATACATCAAACTTTGTAAGAAACAATGCATGTTTTTGAAATTTAACACTTTTTGAAGCAAATAGAGTAAAAATTATTTTAACAACTGTTGTTGTTTTCTTATTTATTTGTTTACTTACCATGCACTGACTCTCATAAGAGGTATAGGCATACAAGTAAAGAAGACTGTGAGAAGCAGGAATGATTTACGCCCCCAGACATCAGAAAGCGCCCCTAGTAATGGGGCACTAAGGAATGATAATAGACCCTGAAATACAAGGGAATGGTCAAACGATTTTAAGAAATTACAATGGACCCTGAATTACAAGAGAATAGTCACAGGGCATTAAAAAATGATATGGACTCTGAAATACAAGGGAATAACGGAATCTGGAATACACGGGAATAGTCACAGGGCATAAAAAAAAATAATATTGGACCATGAAATACATTGAAATAGTTTTATACTACAATAATTTTTCTTTCATCCAGGAAAAAGAAGGCTGTGACCCAGAAATGTTACAAAACTTACTATACAAATTTGTTGTTATTAGTAAACATCCAGATTAAGTGCCAAGGTACATGTTTGGAGAGGGACAAATCCACTTGACCTCTGACTTGCTCTGTTGTAAGTTTCCTATTCTACACTCAAATCGCTGGACTGAGGCCAGACGGCAACAGGGCAGATGGATATTTTGAGTCTAAAAGAATTTGCAATTGACCCCTTAATTCAGTATTCACGGAACAATTATATTTTTGGGGGGTCATTTCTCTTTGCTTTTTAATAATAATAATAATTTTTGTTCCCAGTGTTTCAGTAAAAATAATTGGACAAAACAAAATGTAATGATAGACGTACCTTTACACCCTGGACTAGTCCATTCATAAGGAAGGTGTGTTCCGAAAATGTGTCGTGTAGCACCTGTAAAATGGAGGTAAAAAACAAAAGCATATTGTAGCGATGAGTACATTGCAGTTGTCATAGAAAAATCACTGCAATGCCTGCAAATAGGCTTTTTGACAAGTGGTTTACAGGTCATCTCCATGGTAATGCCGTGGACAGGAAGTGATGTCATACTTAATGCATGATGGTAGTACGTAGTTTGTAATAGTCTTCCTCCTTCCTGGATTACTTGTCATTTCACTGTGATGTCAGCCTGGCTGAGATCCCAGTTGACCTAAAGACTTCCGCTCAGTCTAGGGGTATGAGGTGATGTGAGGTGACTCATCCAATCAGACTAGGGAACATTTAATCTAAGGCCGTCAGAAATCAAAACACTGTAACATATCAAATCTACTATGACGATACATGTTGTAAGTATCAAAGTAGCCATCTTCGTTTGGTACCCTCTGTTTCTTCCCATTATCAGAGATCTTCCTTTGTCAAAATTAAACTATTTTGCAAACAAAAACTCATCCAGCACACAAATGAAAGAACACACCAAGCAATTTACATAATTCCATTTATCTGTATTGCATATTATGTTATTTTTGCATTGCTTGGCACGTATTTTCATTTTAAAGGATTGCGCACTACACATGACAGACACGTGGATTTCAAGCAAATCACATCATAATGGAATGAGACCACAGAATGGTTGTGTGGCGCATTCTGCAAGGGGTCAATAGAAGAAGCTTAGCTGACTTCAGGCCTGAAATGTCATCTTCGAGAGGGCAAGGCCATTTTCTTTTTGCAAAGGACAGAACCATTACAAAACCTTAAAGTCTATGGGAAACTATTGAAGGGGCACCAAGGCCAAGACCAGGGCAACACAGGGGATGGCCTCGATGCAATATGTGAACCAGGTGTGCAATACCATTTCTGTTGACTAAGTAGTTCTGTAAATGCCAGTTTTGAGAATAATGAATGAATATGTTAAGTCTAATGCTACCTAGAGTCCCCAAGTCTCCCATAGTCTCTACCTATGAAGATTGGATTGTATTCATGTTGGCTCAGTCCCAGCGCCTAAACCAAAGGCACTGGACTGACATATTTCCCCTGACCTATGATCCCAACTCACCTCTTCCTGTTTATGAAAGATTTTACCTCTATCAATAAGAATGTAGCTCTATGGTGTAAATTAGTTTGAACTTATTGTCATTCTTTGCCTTAATACTGAAACTGCTGCTTGATCACAAACTGATAAGTTACCTGAATAAATTTTAGTTTCCTTGCAACTTTGGTTTAAAAAGAAGGGGACAAATTAATCATTTGCATGCAACACATCATCACAACACATAGACACATAATACGATAATTATCGTCTTATGTGTGTATGTGTTGTGATGGTGTGCACGGCACTGATACCAGCAGTACAATCAGTCCCATCATGCATCACAACATCCTGAACAAGAATTTAATCAAAGATCATCAGCCCATCCCTGCAGTCTTGGATGAGGCCAGTGGTGCCAATCAAAGTATTCAGTCTGCTGCAACTCTAATTGAACTCCCCTCCCCCACCCCCATGGCTACACCACTGGACGAAGCAAATAAAGCTTATCTCCAATGTATAAGCTATGACGGCCTTACCGTGAGCATTGGGTTTGTGAGAAGTCCCCATGCGAAGAACTCAAGGAAGATTACAATTAGCGCATGGTAGATACTAGGTTCTCCAATTCCCTGTGAAAAATCATAACACAAACATTGATTAGTAAAAACTGAACATTTGAGTGATTGAAAGACAAATATACAGAGAAGTCTATGGAAGTGCTATGCGAATTGGTTTTTTAAATTGTTGAGGCTTAAACGGTTTGACAACTTGAACAATTTTCTCTGTTTGTCTTCTGGAGATGGACTTTGATGATGCATACTTCTGAATTAGAATGGAGAGGGTGTGGTTAGACATAAACCAAGGTGGCAAATTAAAAGAATTGGTGGAACACTGTCTAAACATGTTACATGTAGTTGCAATATTGAAAACCTGGTTTACCAGACATCCCCAGTAAAAAATTTACGTCTGTGCAATTTAAACCATATTTGTCAGATTACTGACCAGATTCTTTGCAAAAACCAAACACTTTAAAAACACGGACTTGGTCTTCAATGTCTAATGAATCAATTTAGAACACTTATAAACATCATTGAGAAAATATATGGCAGAAAAACCGTACAACAACTTACTTGAACAGTTTTTTAGTTGACACATCGTATTGCACACGTAAAAAACCACCTTCCATCATTTTATGTTAAAATAAAAACATCGACTTACTGTAGCACCATTGTCCTTCATCACCAGCTTTCCCTTCGACATACGTAACTTTTTCCGTTTCTTCGCAATCATTTTAACAATTATCTGTGATTAGACGAACACAGTTCACGGGAAATCAACTCATTTTGGCTCAAGATGGGAACTGAAAACCTTGTCGTCACGAGCTTGTAAAAATCACTTGCTGATGACCTTGTCTATTGATATATATGCGTTTTAGTATAATCCATGCAGTACAAGGAGTACAAGGATACAAGTTATACTTTAAAGGGCCTGACCATTTATGTGACCAATTGTGAACTCCACTAAACTCAGTACCTACCCTTTTGCTCAAGTACTAATTGAGTCTGTACATGGCAGAAGAACAATTTGTTCCCCCTTTCCCCAAGTTAAAGTGTTGTTTATATTTTAATCGAGAATTGCGAATTTAAATAAAGTTACAGTTTATTTAGCCCCCTCCCTTGAGAAGCAAAAATTTGAATCAAAACGAAAAATATTTACTTATTTATTTGCATTTTTATTTGCAGAGGGAGGGTTCTTCCTACAGTTTCTTCCCGCCTCCTTTTTATCGAAGCAAACTCGGCAGTTGAAAGAGAGTAATTAACTTTATGAACTATCCAACACTATTGTTGCAAGTTTGCTTTCATTTGGGGGTGTTAAAAACATTTTTAATTAGTCTGTTTAATTATTATTATTTTTATTTTTTACTGAGCATCCAAACACCTAAATCCGCTTCGCATTCGCATGAAGTATGAACTGGTCTTTTGATGTGGTAGCAAAACCCCAACCCCTTTTTTACTTTCTTGTTCATGGTGTGGTCCTGTGCTTTCTCCTTAATGTTTCGTCAATCGCGTACCACCGTCCCCAACTGCATGGATTGTACTAGAACGAGCCAAAGTCGTATACTGTCTGGTCCCTGCCGCAAGGAAAATTACAGACCAGACTGAACGGACCATTATATGGATGATGTCAGCCCTCTCCGATAACTTTGAAAGTTCGTCAACAACCGTCATGCCAATGTTTTTGAAGTAGTGTTGCACATCAATCGTGCATGGGGGAACCTCGCATAGTGTCTTAAACTAAGGGGCAGGAGATTCTGTCCCTCCTGCGGAAATTGTTGTAGGCCAATACAGTGATCTGGGTGCACCACACGAAATAGGCAAAAATTCACGCGCCTATCATAATGTTTAGGCCCTCAAAATCTGTTGTATAACAACGTTTTGGGGTCATGCAATTAATAGATTGTGTAACTATAACAGGGGGCACTGTGCTTCAACTTTTCAGGAGATTTGATCAATTTAGGCTTTTAAGTTGGTACTTTTTGACTTGGGAATGGGAGGAAAGCCTCATGGAAACTGGTAGCGAGTCGGTTTGGGAAAAAGCACAGTTGGTTTTTGTTTCTAGGTTAATTAGCAAAAAATCCAAACGGCTGACCTACCAAAAATTGAAAAGAAATCTGAAGTTTAGTTGTCTGAAAATATATCTGATGATTTTCAAGAGGCTGAGAGACTTTACATACTTTTTGAGTATTTTTGAATATTCAGCATTTAGCATTGGTTACTATGGAAGTTTATTTAGTGTGGTGCAACGAATGTGTACAAATTTCTTCTGACGGCGCCCTCTTTTGAATCAGCTTCCTTTAGCCCGTGACAGTCCACAGTCCACGGGACCGTGCGCTCAGTAGTGCGCCCCCATGCCAGATTATGGATTTGCTACAGTAACCATCGATTATAAAGTACACACATTATAATAATGGTATCCGATTACATCATTTCACAACTATGCTAGCATGCTCCCATCACACACCGTACACGCTAGAAATAAGTTGGTTTTGGTGCAATGTGGCGGACGTGTCACAGCCAAAATGTATAGAAATGTGAAAAAGAAAAGTAAACGAACGTAAAAGAAAAAAAAAGAAACGAAGAAACATAAAGTTGACAAAATCCAACGATAACTTGGCTTGAAGATTTAGAGTACTCTTGGGGCCGACTGGCAGTTTCATCCCTTTGATGGCTGGCAGGGCAGCTTCCTGGTAGGCGAGCTTCATCCCTGTGATGGAGGCAGGGTGGCTTCCTGGAAGGCGATGGATGATGTAGCGAAAACAGCAGATGTGGGCAGCTGGTTCTAAATCTTGACGGTTCATGTGATGCAGAACATTATGAATTTATAATGATGCATCGGACATGGTGTATTTTAATTGGTGGTCATGACGTCCTATGTTGGGTGGTGGCTGGATTTATATAACTGAACTGGATCTTAACACTGAGTGTATAGTGGATTTGAGCACAGGAAGTATCGTCGCCTGGCATAAGACGCCGGGTCCAACCCAAGAGTGATTAGGAACATCATAAAGGGGTCAAGCTTTTCGCGTTTTACATTTTTTAATTCTGCATAAAATGTTGAAAGATTTTATTTAACCAACTTTTCAGTCCCAGTAACAATAATAAATACACCAGATTATTCTATACCACGTTTCATCTATGTTGCCTAGGTCTATCTATAGTACTTTCGTCTACCGATCTACTTTTACCATAAGAGATTGTATTTCAATTAATTAGCATTAGATTTATGAACAAACTGTTAAACAATAGCATGTTTTTCCCGGCCAATTTCCGAATTTTCCTGATCATTTTGATTAATCCACTCAATTTTGCACGGAATTTGACACAATCCATGCGAGCAAATTTAGGTTTCTTCCTCGTCTTTGGAGCACTCAATTTCGTTTTGGTGCATTCAAAACTTTCATTGATAGGATTCGCGCCTTTTTGGTTATTGGCACCTTAACTTTCGAAGCATTCAAATTAACATACATCTGGGCGTTTGAGACGTCAGACACCGCTTTTTTCGTTTCAGATTCATTATAGGCTACTATAAAATAAACAAGCTGAGTTGTTTCGAGAAATATGGAAATTAAAAGAACAGTCAGTTTCCCTTGTGGTTTATTAGTTTACAATAAAATAAAAACAAACAAAATGCGTACAAAATAGCAGGTACCATCAACATAAAAAAACCTCTCATTGCTGACACCAGTCGATCTTGTGTTGGCTATCTGATCATAGATATACCAACAGGCTCAGTGGGTAATTTCCGTAATGGTTAAATTGGACACTTGTGCCATAATTGAAGAAATTAAGGTGTGCATCTGCTTCAGAATAAACATTGCGATACGTTAAATCTGAATGCATGTTTTAAGGCATATAATGCATGGATATTGAATGAGCCAGGCATTAAATTGAATAAAAACCTGTGAAATTGGACAGGAAAATCTACTATTATTTAAATTATTTCAAGAACTTTATCTTCAACAATTTATTGTAAAATTTCATTAAAAAGTGGTGTTCGTTAAAAACAAAAACACAATTAATGCTTTTTTGGTTCGTGAATTTATGCATAATTAAAAAATTCATTATACTAGTTGATTAACATCAAGCTCAAACACAGAATTTACAAAATAATATGTCGCACAAGCAACTATAGTGCCAGTAAATTTGATTGAAGTAAGCAGTGAGCTCACAAATCAATAATCGATAGTCACTATCGATGATGAATAGCGAACACGGCGCTTGTTTTGGCTTAGGCTCTGCCGGGCATTTGGAAAACGTGCTTTGACAATGTGCAATAAAATTCATAGTGATTAGGAATTGGTTTTCATTTGTAACAAAAATGACCTTTTTGTATTTCACTCGGTTATTTCTTCAAAATTTCCTCAAATTTCTGTCGCTTTCATTAAAATGATTTCATAGTATTAATAATTCATAAGATTGCGTATGGTTTAATTATAAGGTTGTTATAATAGGAGGCTTATAAATAGGTACACATAATTGCTTGGATACGCAATTGTTAGTTGATGTATCTTGCCCTGGCAACATGCCAAATCTCTCCCCATTTCAACTTCGCGAAACTTAATTTACGATGGAATCTTGTATCAAATCCATGAATCCAATTGGTGAAGTGTTCTCGATCAAAACGTTCATGTGACTTAAACCTAAAATCTTAAATTACATTTTGCAATTTGATATTCATGGCATTTCGAGTTTTCATGAGGGGATAATATAAAATAATATTTTAGTTGTGAGTATTTACAAATTCTACTCAAAGGTCTTTGTCATAATTCGGTTTTACCCCTTACCTATGTATGATACGTAATGTATACTAATCCCACAGGCTACACGTTGGGGTTTGAACCCAGGACCTCAGCAATCGAGAGCAGAGTTCTTTCACTCAAATGATTATGTCGTCGCTTCAGAAAACATTTTTCTTCTCGCACGGTAAAAAAAAAAAATATTTTGCAACCATGTTTATCTCTCAATTATACATAACGCCCACGAATAACTACAACTGACAGCTACTCACGAAGCTGAAGCAAAAACAAGATTAAGGTAAAACAAAATGCACGTTGAAGTGTTATTGGACAGGAGGTCACTTCTAACCAGTTCAGATGCCCATGTATCTTGTCTTTATAGCCTCCATGTTTCTTTGACCATCTTGATGAATTTACTGTCGGAGACACGAGCCATCCCAGCGTAATAATTCAGAAATTCCTCCTTGGTCACCTGAAAGGTAAACAACATAAATGTATAAAAACAAAACCTTTAAAAACACTTAAAAAACGCAACCTCGGTTAGGTTTCTATTCCACCCTGTAGAAAAACATAAAGCAATTTATTATTATTATTATTTTTTATTTTTTTTTTTTGGGGGGGGGGTCATTAAAAAAAAGGATTTTTGCAATGTTGCTTTCTTTTTCGAACATGCCATCTTTATTTTTCGTTTGTAGAGGTATTTTTGAAGACTCAACCGCGAATATCTTTCCCTTTCTCATCGTCTTTAGTTTTTGTATTTCTGAGGCCTCTCATAATTTGTTGGTGTATTTTTGATAAGGAAACCGTGGAAATCTTACCCTTTTATCGTTGTTCTTATCAAACATCAACAAAAACCGATTGGCCGCTTCTTCATTCGTCATCACATTGCGTGCACGGGCGTTCTTGAAGTCGTAGCCGTCTTTCAAGTCGTCCATGTCGATCACACCACTGCCATCCTTGTCCAGCTTGTGGTAGGCTTGCATAACGATGTCTAGTTTAGCCTCCGACAAGCAGCCCTATCAATGCGTAATAAATGGATTGACGCGTCAGGAAAAAACCTTTCCTCGAAAATGATCAAAATAAAATAATAATCAGGTTGATCTCCATGTGAACGTTGGGCATGATTTCATAAAGCATGGGGATAGCAGACGGGACTGCTGCCATTAGCAGAGGTTTTATTTCACAACTGCTATTTCATGAAGCAAACCAAAAGTGCTATTGCTGATGACGAAACAAAGCAAACCCATTGTGAATGCAGACACGTGCTGTCAAATGTTCTTGTTTTTTTATTTAAAAATAATACACGTTTGTTTACGCATGTTTTTTTCAGCCATGGCAATCGGGTCAGGTAAAGTGTACGACGCTGTATCTTTCACCCATCACAGGAACGTACGTGGGTACAATGGTCCCTACTAATGTTTGAATACTCGCCAGACATGTATTCTCAAAAAGGTGCTAATTGGGCACAATTGCCGTTTTTCCCCATTTTTTAGTAGTGCATGATCTATTTATAGGAAAACTGTAAAAGCTTAAGAGGATTGCTTAGTTTTAGTCCATATAATAAATATAATACTTTTAAGTTTGCTAATTAGAGGGGAAAAAACGAAATAAGTTGTCTTCAACTGATAGTCATCTGCCCGACATTTTACACAGATAAAAACATGGGTAAAACATTTCTTATTCTTTCCCTGTCCGATTTGTCTCCACTGTTTTGCCAGATTATGCCCCCCACCCCACCCCCACATGCCCCGGTCGTATACGCCCGCTACTCCAGGTTAACCCTTGCCAATTGATTTGCCTTTTTCGTGTACTCCCAGTTTTAATTAAACCCAAAACATATGTTTTGCATACGTACCCTGACAGCTACGAAAAATTCATTCAAATCCAATGTCTTAGACCCATCTGTGTCGAGTTCGGTGAAGACATTCGCGACTTCTTCTTCGCCCATTTCAAGACCAAGTTCCTTGATCCCGGCAGAGAGCTCCTCCAGAGACAAAACATTATCTTGGTCTCTATCCATCTCGCTAAGAAGGCTGGATAAAAAGGATAAAGAATCTTGGCATCAAACGAAAATAATATTTAGTTTTTGAATTGCAAATAATTATGTTTATTAAATAACTGTTTATGTATGTTAAAATGCCTTGAACTGAACATACTTGTGATGGGTAACCACAGCACGAATATCAGATGTGGACTGAAAACCCAATCCACACGAACCCTCCGATCCAGTCTACGCTGGGACTTGAACCCCTGGTCATCACAGGTAAATGGCGGGGGACTTCGTCGTCCAGTTACACTTTCGTTGCGTCCGTCTTCCGAGCGGACAACGATTTGTGTCTATTATTTTTGGTGAAATCAAGCAATCTACAATACTTACTCTGCAAGTTTCTTAATATTTTCCACCCCACTGTCGAGCAGCTTTGATCTCAATTTCTCCATTTTCAAGTCTTTAATCTGCCTAAGGTTTCAATCTGAAAAGACAAGTCGCGGAAATCCTAGCTCAAGCCTTGTTTGAAAACTAGAGTTAACGTTCGTATACTCGTAGTGTTGGGCGAAACACACACACACACACACACATTATGATAATACACAGCATATGGCGCTGGTAAAACTATAACTTGCAAGTGACACCCCTTGTATTGATGTCACCCACGTCCCTCGATCAGTCTTTTTTGGAGTCAAATTGCATGTAAAGACAATTAATGTGGTCCACATTTCATAAAGCTGATTAAAGACAGTGTGTACTTTTGGTATAAGTACTCCAAGAATGGCCATACAAATTTACTTGGTAAAGAGCATCGGAGAGCTGTTGATATTAGACAACATTGTTAGAAACGACCCATTTGAAGTAATGTAGTTTTAGGGAAAGAGGTCATTTTTCACCAAAAAAATTGCGTCTGAGAAAGGCTTCAGACATAAAGCCTTTCTCAGGCATCTGAAAGCACACAATTCTATGCAAACAATAATTCATTAATATTTTAAGCAGCTCTATCGGGCCCATGGTAGAGTGTGTAAAAGCGCGTACGTTAAAATTGCTTACTATACACACTTCCCAAGCGGCCGCGACTTCGTTCTTTTCTCTCAATAAATCTTCGAAAGTTCTTTGAGCAATCATTAACTAAAAGTCAAATTTAGTCTTTACTGATTTAATTAAAACTTATTTGAAACCATTTCATTAAACAGAAGAAGATAGTATACACAATGGCCAATTTATTGGCATTTATGTAACAATTTCCATCGTTATGTAGTACACGCAAAATGCAAGTTAAATGAATGCAAACATATGGTATCCTATAAGTAACAACAATAAATTGAGAAAGCATAACATTTAAGTTATAGCAGTTTACTACAATACTAACAAATAACAACATATGGTTATAATTAGATTGATGAAGCCTATCGACAACGTACAACCTGACTTCGGTGGTGGTCGTAGGGCGGGGGCGGGGGCGGGGATAGCGGCCTTCAAAACTCACTCTTTAAAGACCGTTGTTGAACTATTCTGAACAAATTTAAACAAATGGGTCAAATAGTTTTACTTTTTAAAACCGAGATTATACAATTAGAAAATGGCAGTTAGATGGTAATTTGCTAAATGTGATCTATACATTTGGTACATCGCAGGGGGAAAAGACCGTCAGTCAATGTCACTGTAGACTTGGCTTATTAGAGGTCTGTTTGAGGGGGAGGGGATTCTTCACCCCAAAGCTCATAAAGGCCCACCTCGACTCAAACCCCACCCACGCATTCAACCAGCCTCTTGCCCGTGATGTCGTTAACGATGGTAAGACCGACACAAGTATACAAAGGTATAGAAGTTAAATTGAACTTGGTGTTATCTGGATATATTGAACGCTGGGTCGGTGGTCCTTTCTAGTAGTTAAATCAAAAGAACATGTACATTTCTGTTGGGAAATAGGCCATATACGTCTTGGTCTCAATGTCAATAAGTTAGAGGACAAATAAGTACATTCTAACCAAAACAAATGGGCGTTTACTTACATAAACCAAAACGAAACAGCTGGAAAATTATCCACCGTCACACACACACAGCGGGTAGAAAGCAAGGGAGTGCCACTGTTGTTACATACACATGGAGTTTGCCTTCAGTACTGAACAATTTAGTGTACAGTAGTTTAGCTACGGTTGGCAGATTCCATTCATCTAAACACCACCAACACACCCATTGAACTGATCTGAACACAAGAGTTTACCTACCCTATTTATTGGCAGATTTCGTTTCTGATTTAAATCAGACTTTCAAAAGTAGGTTTTTGGGGACTTTCTGTAGTTTCTGTCAAGGAGGTACATGTACATATCAAAAAAGTAACAATTTCGGGCTCAATGTTGATTTTAGACAGTCAAGTTGGACGTATACACTTGTGATGTGGTGTTTTTAGGGGGTCTGTTTTGTTACCGTGTCATAACATCCATGGTCATAATTATAGACAGAAAGTCTATATCGAAAATATGATTTCATGCTCATTGTGTTCTTTGATCAGAGTGAAGTTAGACGCCCTTGAGGGGATTTGATGGTTGTGGGGGAGGGTGAGTTGGGTTATTGTTAGGGATTTGCTGTTGTTATTCCAGTGTCATAGAACATAAAAGACTATCCTTTATCCATGGTAGCAATGGCTGATCACTAGACTGTGATGAGTTCAGTTTGGAAATAGGCCTATGCTGCAGTCTCGCGTGAGTTTTGCACTAACAAGGTCTGTGACACCAAACAAATTTTGATGTTAGTATATGGTAGGTGACGATGGAACTGTGCATTTGATGATACATGTACAAGCATGGAATTTGGCACACAGTCAAAGAAAGATATTTTGGGTGTTTTGTGTGTGTGTGTGTGTGTATTATTATTTATATTATTATTATTTTTTTTTTTTTGGAGGGGGTGGTTTATGGATCAGTGGTTGGAGTCCGTTTCAATATTTCTAGTTTTGGACAACTGACTGAAACTATAGTGGGACAGAGCTGTGTTTCCGTTTATCACCAAAATGGCAATAGTGATGTTTTCCGTGAGATGTTTTTCTAAAATTTCTAAAAAACAGTTGTCATAATGAAAACTTAATTCCTCACCTCACCCCTCCCAATCCCGTCGCAAGTTAAGAAAAACTGCTCAAAATGCGTTCATTATGTGGAAAAGTTGTTAGACGATTGAACCCGTAAAGATGCATCTGTCAGGGAGTGGTTATCGCAAACAAGTCTCATACTCACGAAAGAGGGCGTCTTCCACTTTGTAGCTCCGTTGGTGTCAGCGCAGGCGAAAACTGCAATCGGCACTGGACACTGGGGTATTGTCTGTAACTTCCTAAACCGTGATGTCACGGTTGTGTCGCACTCCGAAATGAAACTGAGGCATTCCGGGGACATAGTCTGGTTCTCTTTCATAGCATTTTTCAACGCTGTTTGGCACTAGGAGTGGCATGCATGGAACCCAACAGAAAAGACCACGCCTTGACGATGCAATGGCTACAGTCTGAAACCCTTCTAACACTAATACCCATTTCAAAATAATGTTAACTAGTTGGTTCTAACCAGCTATCATTAAACCAATATTTGAACTGAACTATTACGACCAAAACTCTCTATGACAGATAACAACTCTTAGGAGGTATACTAAACAAATCACAGACGTTATTTGAGTACGATTAAGTTTCTGCCGTTGCTAGGTAGTCGATAAGTGTACATGTTAACAGTGCATTTGGCAACCGTGAGCGAACGGCGTTTGTGTCTTTTTACAAAACCCAATTTCCGGCTTCACTTCCACCGTGGGCTCCGTTTACCTTAAAAGCCACATGCCGAAAGTAAGGTTTAATTACAAATGCAAATGAAGCCAATGCAAAGGAGCCGAAACCGTTTCACAAAGACCCACACAGAACGCTCTACCATTACGGCCCGATTTCACAGAGCTGCAATATTCAACTAAGCAAACAAAAATAAAAAATAACAGGATACTGTCACATGTAAAACGGAATTGTGGCTGGTAACCTTATTCTGGTAAGCATAATTTTGTTGTGTTTTGTGAGTGGTTAAGCAGCTCTTTGAAAATGGGCAACAACACCATGCATGGGCCCCATCAGCAACATCACGGGCCCCATCAGCAACATCACGGGCCCCATCAGCAACATCACGGGCCCCATCAGCAACATCACGGGCCCCATCAGCAACATCACGGGCCCCATCAGCAACATCACGGGCCCCATCAGCAATATCACGGGCCCCATCAGCAACATCACGGGCCCCATCACCAACATCATGGCCCACACCAACAACATCATGGGTCCAACAACATCATGCGGGTCCCATCAACGACATCATGGGCCCCATCAACAGCATATCGGAACAGCAATCATCCGAGCTTGTGTGAAGTACGCAAGCGCACAAGCAACACTTCCTTGCGAACCTGTGAACTTTTCTTACAGTAAGCACTGAATTTACTCTTGAAGTTTAAAGCTGAATTGTTTAATCAGTATGCTATGAGTATGACCAGGGGTCGATTTCACAAAGACTTAAGACTAGTCTTATCTGAAGTTAGGACCAATAACTGGTCTTAGCTTAGGACTAGTCCTATCTCCTATCATTGCCTAGGACTAGTCCTGAGTTAGGAAGGGTTTTGTGAAATCGACCCCAGGCAACAATGTAAAACAAAGTTGTAATTAAGACATTAGTTGAGGTTGTTATTTGCTAAAAAATGTGTTTATTCTCCTGAATCACTAACCCTCGATATTGGAAGGTGTATGAGAAAGTTAACTTTTTCTGTTTAAAGAAAATGTTTTACAATGTTAAGATTTTTTTATTCAGACATATTTTGTTGGACAAACTACACAACCATTGCTGTTTTTCTGCGGCCAGGTTTATGCTGATTATTTTGCCTTTTCCTGACGACAGTCTTGGTTAAAAACTGTCAGTTTCACAATCGTGGCTGGTGGTTTTATCAATAGGGTGGGGTAAAGTAAATTAATATAAAACTGGTTGATATATAAATTATCATACAAGCCTCGGCTTATCTGAGCAGCCTCCATACTCAGTACATTCTTAATTTAT
>CM021538.1:16963710-16974796 GCA_010994315.2 Pisaster ochraceus | reverse complement strand
TGGAGCCTTTTCTGTGGTTCAGTTGAGCTTTCCCTGTATTTAGACTCCCCAGTACGTCTTCATCATAGCCTGGAAGTCTGCATCATCAGGGTAGGCATGGCCAATGCCTGCGTAGTAACTTATGAACTCCGCCAGGGTCACCTACACCAGGGGAAAGATTTACACTTTAGTCAACGCATAACCCACGATATCGTCCAATCGGACGTCACTTTATGTTTATGCCGCTCAGGGCAGTGTGACAACAGACTGTGGAGATCCGTAAAATAAAATCCTGAAATTGGGGAATCTGCTAAAAAACACACATGCCTGAAAGACAGTTCGGGGAAATCTCAAGACCAAATCACACAATCACTGGCAAAATTGTTGGTAAATGTTGGCCTATTACGTGATTAATTCCCTTGTAAATACATGAATGTGTACTCGTGTCTCGTTTTCTGAAATATTTATATAAGGATAAGTTTGAGTTGTTCTAGGGCGCCTTGTAAACATGGTTCTATGGGTATCAAGTCAGGCCCAGATCTCACCTTCCCGTCTCTACTAGCTGGGTCAGGCTCGAAGTTATTTAAAAACTCCTCATAAAGTTGTTCCTCCGTCTTCTTCCCGCTCTTAAATTGCGGGTTCCAGGTGACGTTGAAGACACCCTTCAGGTCAACCGGGGTGATGAGGCCGTCACCGCTCTTGTCGGCCTTCTTGAAGACTGTCTCGATCATGTTCTTCCTGTCCTCGGACATGGGTGGCTGGGGAAGGAACGGCAAAAAATAAATAAATAAATAAATAAACATCAACAAGCATTACGACCAGTGGAAACATTAAAATAGTTTAACTTTATGAAGCACCACGGATGATTTTGTCCCCCGCTGTGTGGTCGTCCCCCATATACGGGAAATTTCTCCACGTGACACATGGGGAAAGAATTACCTCTGTGACAGCGGGATCCAAACTGACGCCTTGGGCCAAGTCTAGTCACGTGCCAACATGAGGGTACAGTCAGTTATGTATGGTTAGTTGATTCAAAACGCATGCCATCCAGTATAAGCAATGTGAAATTAAAACAAAAATCAATTATTATTCATCACTACCCTTGCAGCTTCCAGAAACTCATCTATGCTGAGACTTCCGGATCCATCTTTGTCCAGTGTCTTCAATATAGCTTTGATTTCGTCGATGGTCATGTCTGCTTCAGTCATTCCCATATCACGGATGCCTTCCACAAACTCTTCCAAGGACAGCGAGCCGCTATTGTCGTCATCCATGATTCGAAATTTCCTAAAACGGTTACAGAGAGAAACAAAGATACAACAGATCAGATAATTCCGAAAGAGTTTGGAGACTTTTGGACGCTAGGTGGCAGCAGAGATACCAGCTAGTTTTCGATTGTTTACGTATAGACCCAACCTCGTTCCCAGGGTGTGTCGAGCAGTATAGTACCAGGTTGACCGCTCTTATGATGTTGTTAACACGTTATTATTTTTGGGAGAGTTGAATTGCCATCCCCTTGTTTTTAATAATGAAAAATAGAATCAGCTGTTGCAAAGTGCTTCCAATCAATGACACGCAAACAATTGTTAAAGGCCTTACGTTTCGACCCAAGCAGAGTCTTTCTCAAAGGCTCAATGTGTAAGCTAATAGATGGTTCCCACTTAACCTAACGTCACAGGTTGTGTAAAGTCTGCCATTTTACAGGAAAATCAATCTTTTTGAAGGTATGATTGTATGCGTAAATTTCCCGTGCGGCAAATTCCTTGTATGAAGTTGGTGAACCACTTGACTTGTTAGAACGCTTGGCTCGGCTCCAAGCAAAAACCTAAGTTGCCCATAAGGGTGACATCTTTTTGGAACAATCTAAGGCCGTGTCTGAAACGGCGACTTCGGCTACAGCTAGGGCTAGATCGCGCGCGTCTGCCTATTCTTCAACACTGACAGACGCGCTGATCTAGCTCTAGCTGTAGCCGAAGTCGCCGTTTCGGACACGGCCCAAGACTGCATCCAATCATTGACAATATCGTCAAATAGTGGTCACGTTTAAGAAAAGGTAAAATTTTGTCGGTATTTCAATAATCCTATAAAACTTGCGACAATCAAAATAAGCACTGGTGGTTGACGGCTTTCAAATACTATTTTCCAGACGTTCTGGAGAATACATTTAATTAAAGACGTGAATGACCACACAGGTGCGCTTGTACGGGTCAGATCAATGGCATGCGGCTGTTTGGTGTCACAATTAATATTTTTCTTGCAAACATTATACATTGACGGCCGCTGACCATTTTATGTGTGTCTATTCTCTAGATTACTTATTAAGTGACTGACTTGCCCAGCCGTCTAAAGTTCGTCGCATGCATCTCGATGAGCTTTGCTCGGAGTTTCTCCATTGTGCCGATGTGACGTGTCGGTAAGGAAACAGTCGTTTGTTACACTGCAGATACAAAAGAAAAGATCGTTACTAAACATAAATCATACAAATATTTACTGAGCGAACATTTGAAGGGCGCCAGTTGCAAGCATTTTACATTCTAATGAACACAAGCTCAACAAACTTTTCAGGCAGTAAGTTCACTAATTACGGTTGATTAACATACATTTGATACAAGTTAAAGTTGCATGGCCCGATTTTCGTCGGAAGAAATTTGTTTTAAATAATTTTGTCTCTGAACGAATTTTGATATAGATGGTGTCGTTTTAAAACGAAAACATACAAACAATTTCACATTCCACTGATAATGCACAATATGTAACATGCAAAACTGTGTGTTCTTGGTTGAAAGATCACGTGATTAAAAAGTCTTCAGTTTTAACGACCACTTATCATTTCCGGATTCTTTTTCGTGCAATATCTGTTTTCAGATAGGTCAGTTCGTGGTGCGTGCGACGATTTGGTTTCCAGCCAATATCACAGTAGGTGTCACTTCTTAGAAAAAAAAAGTGAACAATAGAAGTTTTTCTGCTCTTAATTTCATTGGGCACTGGAACATGCAAGGAAATGAATCTTGTGCATTAATATGCCTCGTGAGATATTCCACAGTAAGCTACGTCCACTTGACACAGATCAACTCCAACGATGAACCCAAGAACCCCCCCCCCCCAAAATAAATAAATAAATAAATAAATAAATAAATAAAATTGAGCAAGGCTTTCTAGGATTTACGCTGCAAGAAACAAATTTGTTGACTTGGCTTTCCATACTAGGATACTTTGTAAAGAATGAGGTCTCAGCCTCACAAGTAATAATAATAATAATAATATTGATTTATTTAATAGAAAGGGTAGCCTTATCAGTATTACAACTGCTATCCCTAAGGGCCCTGTGTACAAATAGTAAAAAGTAAAATAGTAAAATACAGAGCAATAATAAGTATCGCTATTAATTTCTGTTACAGGAACTTTCGTTGACAATTGAGAGATTCTTTGTAAATGTACACATTATTAAAAGTACGCCAGGCTGGCTTGAGATCGAGCCGTAAGTATAGCAAGTGTTCAAGGTCTCAAAGGGTGGCCGCATATCAAAGCTTCAATTGGAAGTTTTAAAAAGAAGGCATCGTTCGGCTCACTGATCTTCGTGAAAGAAGTTTGCCCTGTCGTCGTGGCTTTTATGCAAATGCGTATTTTATCAATACAATTCTTTAGGTGGATTGCATGACTGGTTTTCGAAGGTAAAATTTGCAAAATCATACCATGAAATTGGTTGCGTCGCGTCCTCCCTGCTAGAACCCCCATTCCCGATCGTCGTCATCCGCCATGCTTTTAAGTTTATTTGCAGAGTGTTAGTTTTAAGCGAGTCTTGGCCCTTAATCTTGCCGTTTTGACGGTTACTGGTTGATGTTTATTTCAACAATATGATTAAAAAACTCTTGTCACTTTCTTGTATACTGCAGTATGTGGGCCTCTGGTGTAATTCTTTTACATGTTTAGTTTTAATGTAATTGTTTAGTTAATGTTTATTTAAATTATAACTTGCATGTTGATGTGTTTTACATTTTAATAATTTTTCTTTTTATCCGTCTCAGCGTTTAGTTTTTTGTTTGACACTCAGCTTTCTGTTTTTGATTCATGGCTTTTCCGAATTGCTGTTTTTTACCTAATACTTTTCACACTCTTCGATTTAGGGCCCGAAATATAAAAGAAAGAAAAATAAATACACAATAGTAACGCATTACCGTTTTATCATGCTGTGTCACCTTTAACTTGATTCAGAGAGAGAGAGAGAGAGAGAGAGAGAGAGAGAGAGAGAGAGAGAGGGGGAGGGGAGGGGGGGAGAGAATGGTGGGCGGGGGTCAGTATAAGACGTAACAAAATGGACAACGTCAAAGTGACGCTTCGTGTGGTTGTGGTGTAAAGGCAACAGCTTTGCCACCATATCTTTTCAGAATAAAATACTGCAGCTTTCACTTTGATCAAGAGAGTTTTAAAACGTGACGGTCACATACAGCTAGATTTCTGTCCGAGTGGAAGACCGTCTGCAACAGTTCTGTCATTATTATCGAAGCTTGAATTCAAAATGATTCAAAGGGAGTAAATCATGCCAGACAAAGGTTTTTTTCAACTACATGTACATGTACATGGATACCACCATGGCTCAATCCGAGAGGGCTGCAGAGGACTACGACTGGCATTATAGCAATAACGTTTATACTAGTGTCTCGTTTACAGATAATACAACATAAATGTCGACAAGAAAGTTGTTGTCAACCTGAAGTTCACAGAAGAAATGATACATATATACTTACAAAAGTTCAGTCCGTCCAGGTTTCTGACTACCAGCTTGAGTGACTGAGGGACCAAGTGAAGCACGGTGTATGATCTATACGTGCATCAAACATATCAATTGATAATCTACATCTGTCACATGGGCAACGCCTTAAGCTCTCTCATGAATATTTATTAGGCTGATTGGAAAGAAAGTGTTGTTCAAATCGTAGGATTGCGATTGTTGGGACATGAGGTGACTTTTCCCCAATCAACCACGTGAGCAGAACAGTCAAACGGAATCATAATAACGTGTCCCTGAAAACTGAACAACATGCTGCCCATTCTAGCTTGCCTGAACACGAAGTTCAGACAAATCTGAATATAAACAACTGAATAGGCCTATTGATGTAACAAATCACAAGGGAAACCGTCTGTGTGGGTTTTTATAGAGGTCACACAGTGTCGCTTCCGCCGCGAGGCCAGGCCCGACCAATTGTACTTCGATAATAATGAGTGTTTGCTGTAGATATCATACAAGCTGTACCTACCATGGATTTTGTTGAAAAGAAGACATTACACCAGTTTTAGGCTATAAAGGCAGAGAGAAACACATACCTTGCAATTTGCACGGGATCGATAAATGCAGAATATAGGCCTAGATATAGGCCTAGATTTAGTGTACATGATGTGCAATACTGGGATTATTGGATAGATTAAGAAAGGGATGTTACTATTAAAGCAAATGAGTAGAGAAGGATGGACTAATGAAGGGGTAATTGACCAATATGTTGGCTTGCCTGCACCACTCATCTCTAAATGAATACATCTTGAAGTTGCCTAAATCAAATTGAAAGATATAAACCACTTTAACATAAAAACACGTGGACAAATATTTCTAATTGCAAAGAATGTTATTGTCACTTGTCAGTACAACTTGATGTCACATTGGGGACGAAGAGGATTAAGCAAGTACTATAGTCGTGTACACAATGAATCCATATTATTTCATTTGCCTTGATCTGAATCAGATTCTGATTCAGACGGTTTTAAACTGGCTACCGAAGCTTAGTTTCTTAGTCTTGATTGGCGACGTTTGTTTGGTAAACGTTGCCGCCGATCCCCGCACGACCTACTGGAGAAGAGATATATCAAACGAACACCTGGATCATAGGTTTAATGCAGGCAGACAGCTCTGTTGTGATATCCACACCAGCATCACATCTGAGGGCACTGCCATAGCTCGTTCTCTGTCTGCCCCTCAGCCTCACCCCACGAGTTGGTTCCCACAGAACCAGTCCAGTTATGGCACTGGATGTCTGTAGCAGTGTACCGCCTGACCCATCCATCTGTATGCGATCTTTTGTGAGATATGTGGTACAAGCCCTACACAGATTTATTGGACACAAACTCTCCAGTTGATATTGAGTAACTCCCGTCAAGGGACTTCTGAGGGGTCTGGGTTAAGTAAGGTGCAGCACCCACAGCCATATACGAATAGACTCCACTGTGGCATGGAAGAAACTAATCTTGACCTCTCTTGACATGTTTGAGCTCCACAATCCTTTCATTACTTAGAACTGGCGTTTTTTCCGCGGAAAACGTTTAAATACCTTTCGTGGACCTAGCATCGAATAACGCGAGACAAAGTACATGTAACATACTGTGTACAGAGCTGTAGCATTGCTGTGTCGCTTTCATTTTTGACACAATTACGTTGTTAAATTGTAAGGCATTTCCGTACATACGACGTAACACAATCAACCTTTTAACTTTGAAAATTTAATGTCTTGTATTGTTAAGATCATGTTAAGATCAACTATGTTAACAAGCCAAAGGTCAATACAAAATATAATCCAGGTCCACTGAACTCACTTGGTCTGTTTTTTGGCGAAGTTATTGTAAACGTTCCAGTTTTGGTGCTGAATTTGATCAGATTTCCAACTGTCTGTGTCATGTTTCCCTTCAATCTATTTCATATCAATTGAGAGACCCTGTATCATAATAAAACAAATAAAACACTTTCATGGGGAAAAACACATCAACTTATATACATAAAAAAACGTAAATTCTTATCAAAAACATATCAGTGACAGCGCGGTCACAATTAAACAAAAGACCTCGACTACTTGAAAATTCTTACTAACCATTACTGACTTGCTAAGCAAAATTTCAGAAAACCAGTAACAAGCAAACATACACAACACATGTTAATTTGGCTGGTAACCTGTATGCCGAGCACATCATTTTAGTTGCTTAGCAAGTCTGCAAGCTTAACAGCATCATAATATCAACCCAAGCTGTTTTTAATTACAATAATACCCAACCATTAACTACGGTCAGATAGGCTGTTGCTGTGCTTCCATGGCAACTGTTACTAAGGTGATATCACTATGGATGAATATTGATGGTAAACAAGCATTACCTTTATCAGAGATTACCCAACGCATGGTGGCAGTACATTTATATTAGGAATACATGTACACTGATTAAACAACATTAAAACAGTCATTTTGATAATGAATCTTTCTTAATTTTTAAAAATAAAATAAGCTTGTAAAAATTAAAACAAAAACTTAATGAAGGGTGAAATTACGATTTGAAAACACAGACATTTCTAAGTAATAACTTTCATTAAGATTCAAACACTTAACACTGCTTTCCCCTTGAGCCCCCTACATTCTTACAGGACACAGACAACTGGATACACCCAAGCTATTAAATATTAAAATTGAAAAAAATTCCTGGAATTACAAACAGTGATCACAAATTTGACATGATTTCTAAAAAATAAATATCTGTTTTAAATGTAAAAACCTTGATGGAATGTGATAACATCTGCCTTTGAATATGGGAAACATATAAATCACAGTTCTGTAGGAACAGGTTCTGGGTTTGTCTACAACAAAGAAGGACTTTGGGGAGTTGTTGATTGAAACTCTTTACATTTTGAATCAACTTTTTATTCCAGTCAGAGACACACACATTTTCAACAGGTTAAACTAAAACAGTATCAGCTTATCATCAAACGAATCTAGATATGTTAAAATATGACTCATCTTTCTAAATACAGAACTTACTTAATTGATAAAAAATACAAATAATTTAGACATTAATTTTGGATCATCACGAAGAGGACAGGATGATAAAAATGGATTACAAAGTCACATGATTTTCAGAGTTGACAAATCTAAGCATCTTCCGATACTGTTTTGAAAGATTATTTACACTTCTATGAATTTGTACCACAAAAAGTCATATGGTTTCATTTTCAGACCCCTCAAAGAAAATAGATAACAATAACAACCGAAGGGCTCTACATGTGACCATTCTATTCACAATGTCGCCCTCTAGAGGCACATGCTCACACAGATTCTGTACATATGCATGATTGACAAGTGTGAGACATTGGGGGCAGCAGTTCAAAGAGCTGTGTTGTTCACAAAAAAATACATGTGAGCACATACATGTAGAATGTCAGGCAAACAAACAACTGGTCACTCCATGTGGCAACTCTTTTAATACACAGCTCTATTGGTCATTTCCCAAAGCTATTGTGATATTGAATTTTCGTAACAAAAACAGATTGCCACAGTAAGTCTGCTACCACCCAAAGTCACAAAAAGTATCCTATTACAATGACAGAATGACAATTTACAATGATATTTTAAGTACATGAAATATTTACAATTACACAAAACATGATCAAATTACAATCAATCTTACTTAAACTTGGTTTAAACTTTATCTGAAAGCGAATGCAAAGCACATCTAAGCAATGCAAGTATGAAGTTCGTTTGTTCCAACAATTTGCATGAAGTAGGAGTCAGGTTTTACTACTCATTTGGAAAAGTTATTGACGCTTCAATTTATTTATTGAAAATTAGTTTTAACTGCAAAAATGTTTAGAAGGGAAAAGGACATTCAGAAGAAAACATTCAATTATTTCATTTTTATTTACACACTTTAGTTGTTGAATACTTGCAGTGAGAAGGTTGTGGATCTGTAGTCAAAACTACATTCAAAACTTATGAATACTTTAAAAGACGTTTTAAAATTGACTTTTAATAAAAATAAAGCTTGTCAAGTTAATCCAGTAAGACCTAAGAGAAGTTCTTTGCTCAGCAGCATCTCTTTTCTTATTTTTAAAAATTCCCTTCAAAACGCTCTTAATATTTGGTCACTGTGGCTTACCGTTCATTGGCACTTATGGTGGAATGTCTCCAACAATCTTCAGACCTCTGTCTTTTCAACAATTCTATATCAGGAGTTTGCAAGACAGAAGATGACTGTCAAGGTTCAAATATTCTTCAAGAGTCTTTATTTTCTATCACCTGAAATTGAGAAATAAATGTTGTAAGAAAGGGTATCTGGATAAAAAAAGCAGACAACAATTTGCAGACTAAAGATATTAAACTGTACATTCTTTGTCTAAATGTGATTTGAGACACTAAACCCAGAGTGTGTTTGGCTTGCGACCGGGCAGACCTTCTGCTCAAACTCAACACACACAATGTTTGGACTCTAATAAGATTGGTATGCCTGGCCCAGCCAGGCCCCAGGCTAACCGCTTAACAGCGGATTTTGCCCTTACTGTGCGACTCCCATCTGTAATCTGTAAGCACAGAAAAAGGCACGCTAACCTGGTGGCACTTACTGTAAAGCGCAGAAATTACATAACAGTTCAAATTCATGGTGAACCATTGCTAACCTTTGAGCAAACATGCGCTTAAGCAAATTTTGCTTACCATTAAAGAGCTACATGTATATGAAATTGGCCTCTGTTGGTGTGAAGATCCAGGAAAAGTAATATCAGAAAAAAACATGAGATGAATTTGGGAAGACTTGATACAGTTTGTTCACCAATTCCTCACTTTGAACTTGTTTTTAAAAATTATTATTAAAGCCAAGGCCGGAGAGAATGTCTCAACAACTCTGAATTGGGCATGAGACCATGGAGAAGAAACTTGGCAGATCTTTAATGGCTATTGGCATTGACGCAATGGTAAGTTACTTACAATTTGTATGCATTCTGCATCATTAATAAGAAGTAGGCGTCTTTATCGATGGATGCACTCACACCACAATAATAATTCTGGAATTCTTCTTTTGTTATCTGTAGAGAGAAAAATGATGTCAAATAATGTTTGTTTTTACCCTAACACCAATGTGTGACAAGCAATGTGTACATGAGCTCAGTGCTTTCCATGGCCTGCAAAAGGGGGGGGTTCCACCCATAGACAGGCTATTAGGGTAGGATTCGAACACAAGACCCCCACATTGTAGACCAATTGCCATAACGACTGTATCGCTAAGTGTGCTTGGTGACAAGAATTTGAATCCTGTACTATTAGCAGTGGATACTGCAAATTGACTCGATGTACATGAAATAATTGCAGTAGGAATACATTCTGTTATTTTGTGTTAGAAGGACCCTTAAACCGATGTGTGATAAGTACCAAAATTTGTGCTTTCCCGAAAACAACGTTTACTCGTAAAAGACAGTTTCAGCTTCTACGCCAAGAAAGTCTTCTAGAAAAACTTTATGACTTTTCATTCCTGCAGAGATAAGTTAATTAACTCTGCTTCGATGACATGTTTAAATGACAAATTTTTCTGTACTAGCCTTCGGAAGATGGTTTTTAATGTTTGCAACAACTTTGAAGCACCCTCAACTTTTGGCAGTCATTCGGACCGCTGATGTGAATATCAATCCTGGCATTCCATTGTGTAGTGTGCACAGGTATGAACCTACTGTGCTACACTTTGTTTCATTGTACAAAGAGGGACAGAAGTTATTCGAAATCATACTCATACTATCCCTTCTTATTGCTTACCTGTCCATCAGCTTCTGCTGAATTAGGCTCAAAACTGTCCAAGAATTTCCTGAAGAGTTGATCTTCCGTCTTCTCCCCATTCAGAAACTCAGGATGCCTTTTGACATTGTAGACCCCCTTCAGGTCTTCAATTGTAATGACACCGTCTCCCGTCTTGTCCAGTTTACGGAAGGCTTTCGAAATTACGTCCTTTCTTGCTTTGGACATGGGCGGCTGTGAACAGTGGAATTAAAACCTCATAAATAGTTGAGAACTTTCTTTAAATTTTAAACTTTGTCTTGCTGTTTTTAAGTAAGTCATGTTTTGTGTGCAATGGTAGTAAAGTGATCCTGTTTTATGTTATATTAATAATAGTGATAATAATAGACATTAACATAGCTACATGTACATCCGAACAATTTATCCCAATTATCTGAACAGTGGTAATGTGGTGCTTCTCAAACTACTGATTCTCTGATGTCAGATCTTAAATCACCCACCCCATGGCTACCAAAACCTCATCAACTTTGACACTGAGAATATCAACTGACTTGAGACAAAGAAGTGCCTGACCCGTGTAGGTCTTA
>CM021538.1:16941505-16959193 GCA_010994315.2 Pisaster ochraceus | reverse complement strand
ATTATTAGTATAAAATCCTTCAGAGACAATTTTTTAATTTGTTTATTTAAATATAAAAAAATGCTTAGTTTTCAACACACCCATAAATAATATTTGTCTTTATCTGCTTCATGCTTCATTGCATGCCCCATGTACAAACCAGAATCGTGTTATTTGTCACTCTTTTGATGGTTTTGGGGATTTTTATCATTATTTCTCTTGTTGTTCACTTCTTTTTTATTTGTACTCATTTCTGTAAATTAACATGGTTGTCTGTTTTGTATGTGTTCTAGACTAATCTAGAGCCAAGTGGGGGGTTTGCACTAGACAAGCAATGACCTCCACATCTTTGCTGATGTTCCGTTCTCTGAGCATCGTTGTCCTATTTATTTCCTTCAAATGTAGTTAACTGATGTATGTATGTACCTTTATGCATTGATGAAAATGAAGTGGATGATTGAGTTACGCTAAACTGGCTGTTGAATAGGAAATTCTACATTATGATTGAATACTTAGAGATTTCTAGGTCCTTGGGTATGCCTCAAAATCCACTACATTCAGCATTTAATTTGATCAAATTTTATGACAAGTAAACTCCATCTTTCAACAACTGTCTGTTTTTGCAACTTAAGCTGGATGCTCTGTCATTCAAGTATATGGTCATTATATAGTCTTTGAGCTGAGCTATCATAATAATTCTAACCAAACCATTCCACTACACTCAAACTCTTCTGAAAAAGTTATCCCATTGAATGACACAACTCACTGCTCCGTTTACCTCCATGTTGTAATGGCCCAAACTCAACAAGCTTTCCTTATTTTAGTGACCACTGTGACCAATCACAAGTGCTATGGTGTGTGGGGCCTAATGGAGCAGTTCATTTTCTGATTAGAAATAGGTAGTTTTAAACTGCCTTTTGTTTGTAAAGGTGTTAGTACGGCACTCAAGTTTTTTTTCTGCATTCAGTTCTGTGGATCCAAGTTCGAATTTCCCACCTTAGACCAGAGCCTTGGGTTTCAGTTACTTCCCATCTGGATGCATGGGTTTTCCCTATTTGGGGTTTACCCCTTGCATCTGCAACTGATATTTCTTCATAAATTCATCATGTACTCTACCCAGGTATCACCAGGCCTACAGGCCACAGTGCTGGTCGCTTTTGAGGATCCCTTGGTTTCATTAACAGAAAGATAAAATAATAATAAGGAACTTTAAAAAGAAAACACTGGACACTGGACTTGTTCAGATTTCTACACTTTTTACTTTATTGACCCGAATTTCCAAGAGATAATAAACAATAAATCATCCTATATAACAATATTTCACAGTTATTTACTACAGAATGCAACAATTGCTGCAAAATAAAATATACAAAGAGTAGATGAAATGACAACATGTTGATAGTGTTACCATGGCGATCCATGGATTGACCCACAACAGTTTAATATACAAGAGAAATTCACAATAATTATTGTTCAAGAATGACCTCTGTTGTATAAGCAGCGGCCATCTTGTTTTGAATCTCAGGGCCCAATTTCAGTTTAAGCAGAAAAGTTTGCTAAGCGACCTAGGTATTGCTGGACAGAAATGGGTTACAAGCCAAAATACAGTGTAAGGTAATTTGCTTGTGATTGGTTCCTTGCTAATTTTTGCTTAGCAAATGACAGTGTTTAGAAACATATTCTGCTCAACAGCTTACTGAAATAAGACCCTAGACTCATTATGGCATAAACCAATGCCATTTAGGATTACCACATAACAGTCACCAGTCCAACTCAATCTCAAACCCATACAAGGTGGCTTTTTGAGGCTGTAACTCATAGCTGTTTTGATTTTTAGAATTGTTTTCATTGTACTAAATAAACAACATAAAAAGCAAAACAGTTACAGTGATCAGTTTACACTGCAAAAACACACCTCAACAATGCCAAAAGAGTGTGTAACTCAGCAAGTGGCTTCAATATGGTGGCCGGATCCTAAGCCGCAGCCAGAGATTTTTAAAAGGCCCCACGTGTAAACAATGCTAAGAGCATTTTAAAGGCATGGCTAAGGCTGTGGCTGTTTGCTGAAGCATCAATGTTAAGTTTTAGATAGTTGCAATTTCAGCCTTAGCCAAAGCCTTGCACTCCTCTCAATCTCCACCTATCTCAATATCTACCTTATACTTCACCACCTTGACCACAGTTATCTAAAAAATAGAGATACGTTCTAGCCACTAGGCTCATCATCCTTTTTGTTCTGCCTACATCATTTTTTGCTGCAATTTGATGTGAAAATGTACCCGGGAAGATATAACAGTAAATGCCGGATCCAAAGAGGTCAAAGAAAGCTTAGTTTAGGAATTACAAGCATGTTCAGGCTTAGAAAAATACTTAAATTTACATTTTGTAAATCATAACAAACTCAGTTTAAACACAAAAAACAAAACAATAATAGTAACTACAAACCTGGAAATATTCTCTCTTTTTTTAAAGCTGATGTTTCTAGGTATAACAAAATATTCTGTATGAAACCCCCCCCATAACTTTCAGAATTAATGAAATTCACACAAGCTTAACATTCCCAAAGCCACTAATTTGACCAATGTGGTACTCGCCCAACAAGAATTAGTTCCAGAGCAGATCATTGTGATCATGTAAAGTGTTTTAATCCTGATTTCCTATTATTTTATCATTTACAATGGTTAAATCTGTCAACAGAATTGTAGGCTTGGCAGCTCTTTTAAAGTTTAAATTCTTCATTTTTCCTAATTCAAGATAACCCTGAAGCAAGTTTTTCTATAACAAAATGTTAAGATATGCCTCCACCTTGGTCATGTTCCCTGTACACAATAGCAGTAATGCATACCAATGTTCATTACACCAAAAAGGGACCAGAATACCACACAGCCTCAGTTTGGTTACACTAATTTGGAAACAAGATGGCGACACTGTGATGACAATCCATTGCATTCAATACACACAAAAAACAGCCCCAAAAAACCTAGTTGTGCTAATTCAATTATTATTTGTGATTGTTTAACAGTTCAAAAAACACACATTATTTTCAAATTCTACTTCTTCACAAACTATTTTTTAAGCAAATCTTAACGTTCTAACAAGTTTAAGGTACAAAATTATTCCCTAAAAGTTCCCCTTTTGGAGGAACAAACTGGTTCGCTTGAATACTGTTTGTTTGTCTGGGAAGATTAAAACACTGCAGTGAAAAACACTGTTTAGGATCGTTTAAATGGTTGCATACATTTTTGAAAGAATTCATTTTTTAAAGTTAGGAGGTTTTAATTTCTTTGTAAGTTTTCAGCCTGCAGACATTGGTTACTATTATTGTTTACCTTAATTCTCACACCTGCAAATGGCTTATTTCAGATTGTTTATTACTTAAAAATTACTCCCTGCAAAACTTATTATCTCAAAAGATACACAAACTTTGCACAAAGTTTAAAAGGGCAAAATTGTCTACGGCCCCTTCCAAATTTGACTTGTTTCTTGAAGAATTACAAAAAAATGTCATGGAAGATTTGCAAACTAACCACTTTGCCAACACTGTATTGATAAAAAACTTGGATAAGTTTTAAAACGTTGAACAGGTAACTGGCCAAAATGCCTTATAAAATATGGTCCCTTATCAACTTTTATGAAAAAAAACCCCCAAAAACAAAACCTCCTTTGGGATTATTTTATTCTGACTAGCTTCAATAAGGAGCCATTGGTTCCTTAATTTACATGTATGGTTTTTAAATTTGCACGCATTTGTTGTCAACATGGAAATACCCTACAAATCTCCTGCCACCTACCCCCCATGTCCTTTCATTACATTTAATTAAACCATAAGCCTATACCATGTTATTCTCTAATTAATGGATATCAAAAACCAAGTCACCTACGATACATGATTACTGTTAATCTGTTATAACTAATTACTGTTAATGCCATGGTTTAACCCGAATTTTCATAAATTCTAACTAGTTAATGGCTTTGTATTAACAAAACCTAACCAAAGCGTTCTGTGTTGTTTTGAATGGAAGAAACCAACGATTTGTTACTGTAGCCCCAAAATTATGGACATCATCACTTCTGGTGCCCGATAGTGGAAGTTGAGTCATTGCTTTGTGTGTGCATTTGAAACCCAAATGGTTCATGTATACAGTAACTGACACCCAAGTAGATGATGATGAATAAAAATCCTACATGGTCCAACAGCAGTAACAATTGTACTTTCAGTTCTTGCTAAAGTTACCCTACATAAGAAGAGTATGTTTTTTCAATTTTTTATTTCAGCCTTGGGTCGCAAAATACATATCTTTTTATTTTTTATTTTCTTTATTATTATTATTATTATTATTTTATTATATTATTTATTATTATTATTTATTTATTTATTTATTTATTTAATGTATTTATTTATTTGTTTGGGGGGATTGTTGACAATACAAACTTCAATGGTTTTAGAATGGCCTGAATAAAAAGTCTTTATATCTCCCTTCCACCCCCACCCTCCACTCCAATAAAATTATAGTATGTGACATTTACCTATAAGGTTTTAAAATTAATTTTGGGTTGAACAAAGACAAATAGACTGGAGCCGGATTTCAACCTTAGACTTTCAGACTAACGCCACTCCATCAACTGAGCTATCTAGCCCTTATGTTGGTGGTCTCTCTATTTGTCAATATCTTTGTTCAGGGGTGCCATTAAGAAGCCATTGCCAGTAAGAAGCCTCTGCTGCCAATTCCCAGGTTGTATCATAATCTTGGGTGTGATCCCTGGCTAGATGGCAGTGACAGGTTGAATGGCTTCTGACTGCACCCCTGAACAAAGATATTGGCAAAATAGGGAGACTGCCATATGGCTAGATGGCTCAGTTGGTAGAATGCTGGCACACAAATCATGAAGTCACATGTTTTAATCCCGCTCTAGTCATTTTGTTTTTGATCAACTCCAAATTAATTATAATTTACCCAGTCAGTTTCCTTTGTGGTTTATTACTTGATGTAGGTCATAAATTTAACTGATACCCCAAGCCCTTGACCAACATATTTATCAGTTCTAAACTTTACGATTATAGAAAACAAAAATGAAGCAGCTTCTCTCTGCAAGTCTACAATTGCAGAGGAATTGCATTATTTGTTACCTCTGAATTACTTTTGTTTTTAAAATTTGTTAAATTGTTTTTATGGTGAACTGATTTTGTTACTCCACAGACACACAATAGCACCACGAGGACAATTGCAAAAAATCCACCAATTCATATGCAGCATATGGAGCCTATAGTTAATTATTTCCACAAAGTCGTACCAAACTCTATCACCAACTTATAGTGCATTATAAGTTTTTATAGAACAGGAGTGTAACTATCTACCACATTATACAAACCCTAATGGTTTATTCACACTTTCCCCTCAATAAGGTTGATAACCCAGCATTACTCAGTGTGTGTTTCGGCCACTCTGACCAGAAACAAGTTTGTGACATTAAAAACAAATTTGAGAGCTATATGAAAAACAGGTTGGTATCCAAATAAAGTTCATGAGAACTAAAAGTAGTGACTGGCTGCAAAACTAAAAACCTTCTGATTTGAATTATTTGTTTTAGGAAACAGAACTATGACTGATTTATCAAGAGTACATGTATGCACAAGGCATATCATGAAAACGTTTTAAATCTATCGTGTTAGCAGAAAAACCCCAATTGAATATTTGAAATTTTCAAGAGATGATATAATCTAAATATGACTGCAAAATAAACTTCCTCAACACCTTGTCATTATAAACTTAAGGGGTTTAACTTTGATCCACTTTCCACAACAGGCCAAAAAACCTACAATCTAAACTCTTCAAATCTGAAGTTTAAACATTCACAACAATCCAATGGACACAGCTAAACAATGCTAATTTATGAAAAAAGTTAACACTAAACATTCTAGGAACGATGGTAGAAAGAATAAAACACCCTGCATGTATTATCGCCCATCGCACTCTATAAGACTTGGGATCTGACCTATGGCCTTTGACCTCAACCTAATTAGTATTCATGCAATGTTGGTTCTAGTACTGAACAGAAAGAATGTCAAATTTCACACTTACTTTAATTAGTTGTTTTAATTCCTAGTTAATGAGTAATAAATGCATATCACAACATTCTCTACACAAATGCACCAATTAGTTATAGTTTAATTAAAGATGGGGGTGAACACATACCCCAAAAGTTAAGTCAAGATTTTTGTTTCAATCAACCTAATTAATTATGTCAACTAACCAACACTTAAACTTCCCAAAAATTGATAATTTAAATTAAATACAAAAAAAAGATGGATATTGTTTGTTTTTTCCTCTATTACAACAGACTTAAACTTACTTAATAATTTACAAAATGCAGCATGGTAGATTGTGTGGAAACTTGGCCTTAATTTTCAGAAAGCCATTCACTGCAAAATTAATAAAGAAAAAACAAACCAAAACATACTCTCGGCAAATTACACACTGTGTTAGAAAAAAGGTACATCATTCTGCAAACAGTTTACTCTACTTAAAAATACCTTAACTCTTACCCATCTTCAGCATAAGGAAAAAACCAAAAACTGGGCGTACTTTGTAAGCCCTTTAGTTTGTCTTACTTTTTTACAAAAAATAGTTACAGTATACTACTATTATTAGAGTGTTACAATATGAATAAATAATATAGACCTGTCTTCCTTTACATTACTTCTCAGGTCTACATATATGTTTGGTCCCATTAGTATGATACTCATTAATTCGTATGAAATTGCATTTTTTGCAGGCAAGCCTACGTAGCTGTAGTAATCTCTTTGAACACAAAAGTACTTCAGATATCAGCATTTTTAATGTGCAGCATGCAGATGGAAACAAAAGAAGTGGCAAAATATTGCGTTTTAGAGCCGCAGAGAACAATACATTTCACAAGACTTCTTGAAGTTTTACAAGTATTCAATTGAAATTGTTATGTAAATTGTGATACAAAGCAAACATTTTAAGTAAAATTTAAGCCCTGGCTGACAGTATCACAATGGCATCAACTCTAGACAAAAATAAGGTAGAGTTCTTGAGCTGATTTGTATTTCTGTGTTAACATTCCCTGACTTGCATTTTCAGAAGTAATTTCAGACTTACACTGTACTCACTAAGATTGAAATCTCTGTACAAAGTCAAGGTTGTTGTTTGTTTACATTTTCTCAAATTTTATTTCATTATACATTTGTCATTTTATATAATTCTTTTCAAAAAATAATTTGTGACCAATCTAAGATTTTGCTTTTTATTCCCTGTGTAGAGAAAACAATTTACATTTGTTAAAATATTTTATTTGTTATTTTTTTTAAATAGAAATAGGTGATGGCAGTGACACTGTTATACAGAGAGCGAGACTGAAAGATAGGAGGTTGGATTCACGCAAGTTATAAATGGCGCTCTCCTGCCTCATTTTGCGCGATAAACAGATCATGAACAATACTTTGATGAAAGTCGTGTGAGGAGACATTGACAGATTTCTGGGGAAACATCCTGGCAAACGACTCGCTCTGAAGTAGGGTATGATTGATCTTTTATACTAAATAGGGGTTATGGCACAGCATCAGGAAAACAATTTGTTTTGTTTTACAAATGCATGTCTCTCCTTCAAGGACAAACCAGTATAACAGAGTGCTGAGGGGGAGGGGGGGCTAAGCATATAAATGGCAACAGGGTCAATTTTCAAAGATGTCCAGTACAATATGGTGCTTCCCAACTTTTTCCACTTTTTCAAAAATTTACAGGGAGCCAGTCACAATCAATATAAATTATATGGTATTTTGGCTGGTTACCTGTTTCTGCAAAGCAAGATTTGTTTGTGCTTAACAGCTTTAGGAAAGTGGCCTCAGGAAATCAGCCAAAGGGTTAACAAGCCGAAGCCAATTTGTTTCACATGGTATTTTGGCTGGTACCCATTTCTGCTAAGAAAGATTTTTTAGGGTTCGGCAAATTTCAGTACCTAACAGATATAAAAGACCAAGTTCAGATTCAGAACAAACATTCCCTACCATCAGTTTGATGCACTGCCATTTCACAAACCTAACAAAATTGATCAAATTCATGAATTCACAACAAAACCCTCTGAACGGTCATGAAAGAAAATCTTTGAAAATACAACTTTTTAGATCATTCTCTGTTTTGGATGCAGCAATTGATAACCAAGAATATTCCCATGTGTTGTTTTTTTACTCTATCTACACTTCTCTATAACAAAAAAAGACCTTTCATGACTCTCTAGACACATTTTACAGATAATGAAATATAGTTGTTTTTGTCTTTCTCAATTTGGCAGTTTGAATAACTATTACAATTGCTATACATACTCTTGTACAAAAAACCCCTGTCACCTTAATGAATGCGAACCATTTCTAAGCGTTGCACTCTTGTGTTAGTTGTGACATCTCTCCCCTCCCACCCCACTACTTCTTCTCACCCCCTTATAGACAGAACTCAAGGTTTATTCTCACCGAGGTATTACCGGTGCTGATTTCAGGTCCTCACATCCTGTGAAACTCTCACATACTGTGTCTGCATTTGGAGACTCTCATAGACAAATCTGTAAGGAATATGAGAGAAAAAAAGGTTAGAATAAATGACCAAGTGTTCCGTTGAGAAAGGCAAGTGATTTGGATACAAAGTTTGGGTGACAAGACTAAGACTTCTCAATGAAAAATTTGACCAACAATTTAAAATAGAAACTGTACTCATCATGCTGTCTCATTAACAAAAAGGGCAAATTAAATTGTTTTCTGTTGTGAATTTCTCTCACAAGTGTATTATATTCCTATTTCTGTTCGAAATACCTGCATGAATACAAGTTCATTTGCAAGTCAGTTTTGAATAATGTGTGGTACAATGACCTAATTGGTAGCAAGTCAACACTCACATTGGATTCCCCAGACTAAAGACAGGGATGCTATGTCAACTAGTGATGGGAAAGCTTTTGTATATCAATCTCAAGGTGGGCAAAGCCTGGTACCATTGTGCCATAAACACATTCATTCTACATAGTTTGGGTGTTCACCGTCTCTTACAAAATTACCCAAAGCTTTAATACTCAGAACCATAGGCCATAGCAAGTAACGGTAATGAGGAATTCAAATTTAAGCAGTTAGTACTACACTAGAAAGTCATTGTACCAGGATAGTATTCATATCTAATTTGCAAATGGCTTTTATAGCAATACAAGTTTGATATTTTGGTGGTTCAATATTACTTGTAGATAATTGTAGATAACTTTATAGGCACTTATCTCAATCAAAAATATTGACTGACCTGCTTTTTGTATTCATCTGGGAGTAGTACCATACTGCATGACATAACCAGGTGTGGCATTAGGGGCGGTAAACCCAGCTAGGTTAGCCTGTGGGTGTGGGTACGTAGAGTGCAGGTACGTAGGCATTCCTATTTCTGGTCGAGTAGGCATTGGGTACGGAGATAGCATGGAGAATCCTGGGGAGATGGCCATACCAGGACGCATGGTGTTGATGCGTGGAGGAAGGGGTCTACCAGGAGGAGGAGGGGGAGGTGTGGTCTTGTCATTTCTGGGGGGAGGTGGAGGAGGAGGGGGAGGTTGTTCAGTCGGTGAAGTCAGTGGTGGTGTTGACCCCTGTGACATCATCCTATTCTGGTGAGGGGCAGGGGGGCTTGGGAAGGGGGACCTAAAATGATTCGGGGAGGTCGGCGAAGGAGTGTGGTGTAAGTTGGAGCGGGCAGTTTGCAAGGGTATCCCACGGTTTGGAAGACTCTGGATATGGTTGTATGGAGTCTGCTGAGCAGGCTGCTGCAGTGAGTTACTGAAGTGTGGTGTATTTGAGAATAACGAGGCATTGTTGAGGTAACTGGCGGTAGCATTGTTCTGAGAGCATGACTTCAGAGTTGGTGACACCTCTTCTGGTTCATACACAGCCATGTGTTTCACTTTACAGTTTAGGTTTGCATCTCCGGCACCTTTGTACTGTCCCGACTGTACTGCTCCATGCTGGACAGGTCCATTCCTCTGGTGCTGTGATTTGAGCTCGATATAAGGAGTGTTGACCCTCCCTTCCTGTCTAGTACCACTGCGTTGGCAAGAATTACCAGCCGGCGTGGTGTTGTTGCTCTCACCTGCAAACTTGCCTTCCCAGTTTGGAGCATACTGCTTGTTGCTCATTTTACCATCCCCAGTCAGCTGTGGATGAGAGAGTTTCTGAGTAGCAGCTGAGGTAATGTTGTACCCCGAGTGCTGACTCTGGTTTGACCGAGGAAGTTTGGCCGTGTTTGCCGTGGCCGTATATTGCATCGATGCTCCTGGCAGATGCTGGTGGTTCATGGACGACTTTGGTGTAAAGTTTGACTGTGAATTATAGGTAGAATTCAAGTGGTGGAGTCTCTTCCATTTGTGATCAAGGTGGTGGTCTGACCTTACAGCCGGAGCTCCAATATCAGTTGACTTACCCTGTGTTACACTCGGTGCATTAATCTTTGGATCATTATTTGGATTCAGTTGATGCTGTAGCCAAAGTTTTCCAAATTTCCGCCCCTCCTTGCGGGAGAACTTCTTGTGGAACTGATCAGCAGGGGTGACTTCAACAATACTGTTGGTGATGGAGTTGGCCGCGCTGGTCTGGCTCACAGATGAGGAGATGGCTGCCACAGATCGACTACCAATCGGCCTGGTAGGACTGCTACAAGACATCTGCACAAACTTAGGTTGTCCTGCTGCAGGCTGAGTCACAGACTGCTGTGATGTTTTTGCAGGCAGACTGTTAGCAGACACCGATTGCTTGATTGTGGTGGTGTGACCAGATGCCAGAGGCGGTACACCTTGCCCAGATATGGATCCCATCATCCCAGATGACCTTTGATGCTGAGCGGCATACTGTCTGGCCATGTTTGCCTGGTTGTACTGCGGTCCTTGGCTAGGTGCAGTGGTATTAATGGCCAGATTGCTATTGCTTACTTGTGATGATGACATGCTCTGAGTGGAAGAGAGGCTTAACAAGCTGCTCTGTTGATGTCTGGACTGAGCAGGGGGAGGGACTGGTGCCTCTGGCTTAGTCACATTGGATGTTGTCTTCTCCACAAGGATGACAGGCTTTTCTGGTTGACACGGCAACTCTTCTTCCTTTTCCTCATCAATATATTGGAGAGCCTCCTCATCTGCCATTCGTCTCCATCCTGGAGTCCTTGGCTTAAGGAGCTCCTGCATGGAGTCCGTTTCCTCCACATCGATGTGCATGTCATCGTCATCATCAATGTCCTCAATAAGACGGCGTTCAGTCTCTCCAAACCTCACACCATCTGCAGCATTTGGTAGTGATTGCACATTGGCAGAGTGATTCAATGACACCACACTGTTCTGAGATGAAGGAGCACTGGTACCCATGTGGGAGGTCAAAGCAATCATCGGAGTGCCTCCACCCTTCTGGATATCCTCCCCTCCAAAGCTGACCGAACTGCCCTTCTTCTGGTTCTTGTAACTCTCCATGGTTCCTTCTGGGCTTGCTACCTGAGGTACATGGGGAGAGCGTCCTCCTGCACCCAGAGGACTCTTTGAAGCATCTCTCCTGCCTTGGTTCTCTGGACTGTTCCCAGCACTCTGACGACGGATTTGCTTGCTGCGGTCCAGCTCGGTGGATGCAAAAGCAGCAAGCGCGTCAAAGCCACTGTTGATCTTAGCCTGGAGCTTCTTGGTGTTAGGCGACTCCTTGATCTTAGGTCTTGATGGCTCTGGAGATACAGGTGAGGGCAGTCTCTCTGTGGTGGTGAAAAGTTCACAACAAGCTCAAAGTTACCAACACTGCTGATTACAGTTCAGTAAGTTAAATACAAAGATATTTTATAATTCCAACTGTCCAATTATATGGAACTGCTCCTCACAGCATTTTCATCATACATTTACTTTAGCTGAATCTCATCGCACAATTTAGTAAGGATTCCCTCCATCACAGACTTTTGTTGATGTAAGTAATGATAGAAGTTCAGTTTCTGTTATCAAACACCTTTGATTAATGAAAACTTTGATTTGTTGTGAATCTTTCTAAAGAGTGTAAACTATTATACAATAGTCAAACATTCTGGAATGATGGTTTTTAAGAGATTTATAATATAAATAACTTCTATTATGATCACTTACATTATAGCAATACACAATCATCAAGTCTACTATGTGTGCTGTCCTGTCTATAACTCATTTTTGTTACATGCGCCTGCATCTGTGTGTACTTGTACAGAAACCACTCAGTTTTTCATTCCAAGGCATTTCTTATGACAGAAACTGATCATTCTGAGAGGACCATGAGACAATACATTTTTCCACCAGGCATGCAAATGTGCCAGGCACAGCAAGGTGTAGTACTTTCACTTTTCAATGGTACAGCTGAGAAACCAGTGATGAGGAAATTAGCTGATCAGCTGAAAAGTTGCATAAATTCTCAATGAAAAACTAGCACAATGCATGTCCAATGGACGTCTGGTAATCCTTTGAACTTTGTGTGTGTCAAGTAGTCATGGCTTATAGTGGAATTACGTCACACTTATGAACAGGATAAGGCATCCAGACAGACAATTAACTGGAGAGCAATCTTTGCCAGAACCGAATCTTAGGTCAAATAAACTTACCTTTGCTTTGTTCTTTTGAAGGGTCCGGTGTCTTACAGATAGATCTTTCAGCAGTGACTGATGCAGCATTGTTTTGGGGAATAATCGCCTTACACAACTTACTGTAAAAGACCAAAAAGTGTAACATTGATGAATAACAAAAAGCTATGAAAATTGTTCTACAATCTAGGATTGAAGAAGTTACAATTTTAAAAAGAGCAAGCACTTTCATTCTGAATCAGTGATTTGAGGTCATTATTGAAAGTGTATTGTGGAGGTGCACTCTTATCAAGTCCTACATTAACCCTATTAGGGGCGTCTTTGGTGAGAGACCCTCCCGAATCCTCCAAAATACTCCACTCTTATGGCATGTCTGGCTTCAGTAGTTTTTATTCCAACTCCAAGATGAATTTTGTTTGGACACAAAAAGAAAAAATAGCTTAATGATGACTCTGATCATTTTTAACAGAAACAAGCTTTGTTTTTAGCAAAACTCTTTTTTTTTCTGCACAGACTAAAATTTGACTTCAGAAATAAGAAAACCTTCTTACTTCTTTGGTATCTGTCTTGAAGTTGATTTGGCTCTTCCTCTCTGTGTCGATTGCCCTATGGAACGATCCAGGGAGGACATTTTACCCTCTGGGGAGGGAATTGCACTAATGCGCAGTGGCTGGTTAACATTGGTCAACATTGTCATGATGCTGTCTTGGGTTTCCAGACTTCTCTGTCTTGATGTGGTGCTCATCTTGGCTGGAATGTTATTGGTCACTGTAGTGGTTGAAGCCCGCTTACGACTCTTCTTGGATTTGACCGGCTGTGGCTGTGGCTGCTGCTGTGGCTGCTGCTGTGGCTGCTGCTGTGGCTGCTGCTGCTGTGGCGGCTGCTGCTGCTGTGTCAAGATGGCTGCAGTCACAACCGATTTCGAAGACAGCTGTGCAGCGGACGGATTTGTACAAGTAGCCAACAGTTGAGGTTTCTCTGCAGCTGTTGATTTCAGCAACGGGGTGGAGGTTGTGAAGGCAGCTGCCCCGCTGGAGGTCGTCAAAGTGTTCTGTGAGGTAGTTATGGTTGCAGTACTGCTATTAGATGTTTGCTCTTTACTAGGCTCACTGGGGTACAAGGTCACATTCTGAGGACTGAGGGGTGCATCCAGGGATGCCATGCTTGTGTCCATCGCTTTGCTCACCTGGCTCGTGGTCAGCAAGTTGAAGAAACCACGATGCTTGATGTCGAGCGGGCTGATCAGAGCCATAGGGGGAGTGGTCTGGGAGGTCTGCACGGTGGGTGGGGTCTTTTGGAGCGTTCCAGCTAGTCCTACTGATGTTATGACTGATGTAACCATGGCATTTCCTGCCATCATGGAAGGAATCACTTGTCCAAGGCCGGAGTGTCCGACATCACGCTGGCTTTTAGAAAATGCTGGGGGCTCGTTGGCCGCCATGCCCTTACAGAGAAGAGTGCCCTCTTTCATTACATCCATTCCGCTTGAAACCCTCTGTGCCGATGCTGGGTCCTGTAGTCCAGCAAGGATGGCAAAACCTCCCTGGATCTTTTCCTTCCCATTAGTGCCTTTTCCTTTCACATCAGCATTCACAACTGTTTCCTTTTCATTGGTAATCTGTGTCAGACCCAGTTTATTTGATGACTCCTTCGTGATGAGTTCATAACCAGAGAGTCTACGGTGGAGGGCCGCTTTACCAGGTGATAGATGTGTATAGTCATGCATTCCGGCAGCGAGGGCAGCAGAGCGTGGAGATAGATTTGGTGGTAGTATTTTGGTGACTGGTGCAGTGGGGGATGGACTCTCGGAGCTGACCCCCTTGGCACATCCTGGGCTCAAGCTGTTGTTTCTCCGATGCTCGTAGTTACCATTAACTAGACCTGAATGCAACGACACAGACAAGAATCAACAATTACACCCAGGATTCATACCACATAATGATTACAATATTCAGAAAGTCAACACTAAGGCTTTTATTGGGATTTTTATGTATTGACTCCTTCACACTGACATCACAGGCATGTCAAGATTGTAAACATTGCATGTAAAGATATGGCGTGGGTCTGACCATGCCCATGGCTGCCTTAAATACACACCACTCAGTACCACATGGGAAATCTGACTCCCACCCAAAATGGTGCAACAAATTGTGGGTGATTACATCAGGTGAACTGGGTCAAAGGATAACTTGTCACTGGATTGACAATTAGGTTAGTTTAGGTTGGCATTGAGGTTCATCCTCTGTGGTCCCTGGTTCCAGTCCAGCCTCAGACAATGACCTCACGTGTAGATTTGTTATTCAGTCCCTGACAGAACAATTTACTCATTGTCTTTTCCTTATAGCCTGTCTGACCCATGGGCTATATACTATTCGGACACATTAAAGAATGTCTGGGGTGTCTTTCCCAGAATTAAATAAAGACAACTTGCAATCTCTCAAACCTACCTGCAGGGCTGCCACAATTGCGCTTCATGCTGCGCTTTGTCTGAGCAATCAGATGATCATCCCCTGGAGTAGCTGACATCTTCTCCAGTTTATGTACCTAGGAAAAACATCAAATTAGGTATGATGATAATAAGATACTTTATGCCTGAAGATGATCGGAGGCTGCAAAGATGTTTTCTAAAAATTACCAAGTACAGCAAAAAATGCTGAAGCCATTCTAGAATGAAAGCTACTAATTGTACCAAGCATTCAGAATGCCAACGCACATATCTATCATGTAGCACAATGTCATAGTTTAGCAGAATGCTCTGGCAGTCCACTGGATTGCAGGCTTGTGCCTACGGGAACATTCTTTTGCGCTTAGAATGAGCCAAACTTTTGAGACAGTCCCTTACCTCAAAGGTCACAAGTATAATTAAAAACACTGCAGCCATTCCAGGACGAAAAATACCAACCTCACCACGCATCCTTACGTACAAGTTAAATTTGTCAAAGATCCAGTAAATAGCCAAGGGGGCGATCAAAACAAAGTCTCACCTCAGACTCCAGCTTCTCCAATTCCTTACGGAGATGTTTCTGTTGATTGTACTCTTGTATAATCTGCTCAGTGATCAAAGACGTCGGATTGGCATGACTCAGCACCTCTTGCTGACTTTCCTGCACCTGATTGGCAAGTAGAATCGCCTTATATTAAAAAGCTGCTAAACAGAAAGGCCGATAAAACTATCATGTACTTCATGCTGTGGTAACTGGTGCCCCTCTATTTTTTGGCTGGCCAAAGAAGTACAATGAATCTTTCTGGGCCACTACACCAATGTCTAATTATTACTAAAGTTTTAAGACATTTTGGTATTTATTGAAGTGTAGTTTCCAGTTTATTTTGAATATTGCTGTCCCAATAGCCATGAATTTCTCCACCAGTCTACAGTTTGTTTTCTGACACCAGATTATCTTACCAGTTTCTGGTTAGCCGCTTCTATGGACAAAATTTGGTTCTGCAGTGCCTCGCATTGAAGCTGTACTTCCCTGCGCTTCCCAACAATCTCCTTGGACTTTTCGACTAGCTCAGCCGGCGTCTTGGCTTCGATACCAAGCTGTGGGTGACAGACATCAAAGGTAAAGCATCTCTATGGCAATGAGGTTACAGACCATTTTCACAGTACTTAGCTCCATAAGGTGAGCCACACAGCCTTTCCCAGGCTAATATTGAACTTTTCCAAGGCCAACTTCATGTCTTTCTCTATGCTATTGTCTCAGCCTTACCCAGTCTAACTACTAGTGTTTCCCAGGCCATCCCACTAGTATTTCTCTGACTAACCCCTCAGCCTTTTCCCAACTATTGCAGGATTCCATCCACCTCTAGTGGATGGATTCATCTTGCAACCTCACCTCATCCAGACGTACATTTAGCAGTTTCATGCTGTCCTGTCTCAGATGGTCAATCTGTTTCTCAAGTTGCTCCTGTCTTGCTCCAAGCTGATCCTTCCGAATCTGAAAGTGGGTAAACGTAACACAAACCATCAACTCTTTATCCAACTACTGTAGAAAACCCCCCCCCAAAAAGAATAACTTTCCTCTGTGCAATCCAAGTGAATCACTGCAAATTGCTTGACCTTTAGGTGACTTTTACTATGACCTTTGACTCACCTTTTCTTGGTCCAACTGCATGTATAAAAGTTTGAGGTATTCAGGACTTCTCATGTACACCATGAACTGTAGCATCTGCTGCTTGTATGAGTCTGAAGAAAACAATATTTTAAAAAGTGCAAAATTATATTTTAATCTTAAAATCCGGGTAAATTTGATAAAACTGTTTATGCACACAAAACCTGCTAAGCACTGAATGATTTTGACTAGAAGACGAATATTTACCCGTGAAAATATCATGCAAACTGCATTGTTTTTGCGACTGGCTCAGCCCCTAGTTTTTACTTAGCAGAGTGTTCCTTTAAGCAACAATTTCTTAAAAGTAAACTTGATTTGCGATATCGACACCTTGTTGAATTGGATCACTGCACAATAATATCTACAAGAACTCACCCAATAGCCTGTCCAGGGATTTTTCCACATCGTGCTGTTGTTTTGTGCTTAGTGTGGTTGGACTCGTCTTGATTTTATTCTTGGACGTCACCATACTTGGAAGATTGAATTGGGTATGACTTTGCCTTGAATCTAGAGAATTAGACAAACATTGTCCACATGTAAGCACAAGGCTCATATTTCAAGAGAATCTACACTAATCGTCAGAGCCAGAGCCCATAGAGCTGCTTACCACGCCATGATTCCATGAGACTGTTAACAGTACGTATGTAAACAAGTGCTGTGTAAATCTCAACAATTCCAGGTTCCCTATTGAGACCTAGTCAAATAGCATGGCAAATGTGAAACTACCCTGGTGACTCTGTGACTAAAACAAACATCAATGACCAACGACCTAGGAACTCACATAGGAATGTACAACAAATTTGTCTCTTAGCCAATAACTAATAGCCACTCCTGGCCGAAATCAATGTCTACCATTTGACTTCCAGATGGCTTGGAGATTGTTTCATAGAGTCCAAAGGCTCTTATCTGATGGTTTAGACAACTTTAAAGAGATTTTGTACAACCCCCCCCCCAAAAAAAAAAAAATATATATATATATATATATAGCAAGTCAT
>CM021538.1:16913483-16931849 GCA_010994315.2 Pisaster ochraceus | reverse complement strand
CCCCCCCCCCCACTCACCCCTCAAGATTGCCCCCAAGATTGCCCCCACGATACAAGCACAAGCACAATTTATGCAAACATGGCAAGTACATGAGAGAACTACATACATTATACTGATCAGGCAGGTGCTCGGGATGAAGTACAGACTCTTTGGGGGGGGGCACAACGTCCTCAATCACCATGGTAACAGGGGGGGAGGTTCCTGGTTGCCTCTCACTAAGAATCTCTGAATATATCCGTGCAGTGTAAAATCAAGAATAGATGCCCAGGGCAAGCAAATCCACAGGCAGCCTAGCTGTATTGATGATGATGGTTACCTAATGGGCATCCTGGTGTTTGGATTCTTACTTTCAAGTAATGGGACTAAGAAACTGCTCTAAATGGGTAATTCTTAATCGGCACAGCAATCAAGGTGTTGTTCACCAGAAATCATGAGAGCTAAATGTCAATGTAAAGTATCGCTGAAGTAAAACTACAGCCAAACTTTGAGCATCTCTCTTCATTAACCATGTTAACAGATGAACTGGCCCCCAGGGGCCAATTTATCAGCCCTGCTACTAGGCACAAACTTTCTCCAAGCACAGGAAAAAACTGTGCTCGATACAGGTTACCAGTCAAACTGTATGTGATTTCCCGCACATTCAAGTAATGTCAGTGAATAAATTTCTTCGTGCAATTTTGTTCAGTTATTTTAAATCAACTCCTACCCTTCTCACTTACATACATGTAGTACAACATTTCCAGACACCACACCACAACACCACCACAAGACCCCAAACAAGCTACAAGTAATGAATTGCAAATATTCAATTGAACCAACTCCCAGGAGATATACAAATTAGCATACTGCCCAGTACGACAGAAGGGGGAAAAAATGCATAATGCAAGGCTTGGTCACTCACACTCTACTGTACGTAGGGTATGCCTTCTCTTATCTCAGAACAGTACAAAACCTCAACTCAGACATGTCAGACAGAACATAACACTTAATAGTTAATATTCCGGACTCATCGGTCATTTTCTTCTTAAAAACAAAAATGGACTTAATAATTTCATGTTCTGAGACATTGTGCAGTATATTTTGTGATGCTGCAACACACAGGTACATGTACTGCAGTGGTACATGTAATGTAATTTCTTCATTTATGTCAAATGTATTCATGCAGGTCAGGGTATTTGGGGTCAATGAAAGGACAGGTCATAAAATCCAGACAAGAGAAAAGATCACGTTAAGGAGGCTTCCTTCTCTGACTCCGCAGGAATTCACCAACAAGAAACTTGAAGGAAAAAGAAAAACAAAACCCAGAACACAAGCAGATGACTAATGACAATGAAAAAGAAGGTCAATCCATGAACTAGGCCAAAAGCTCTTTATAAATAGCAACTTGGAAACCCTTCACACAATGTACTTTGTGTACAACGTAATGTGTGAAGCGCTCAAAGAAATAAACATGCATTACATACGTCGTTGTACTATAAATAGATTTCCCTGGTTGATAGTCAGACACTGCTGCACTTTGCCTATATTTAGAAGCGGTTAGATTTTCATTATGAAAAGAAAGTGAATTCAGCATTCACATTGTCATACAAAAATGGCACCCTGTACTGTGCCTAAAAATGACTCGCCAAAGCACCCAGGCATCATAAAATATGCAGATGTGATCTGAATAGGGAGGTGGGGGGGTACACAACAAGCATTAGCCATACTTCCTCCAGATTGATCCTCATGTGATCATCCCTCTACAGGACGACAGGGCCTTGGGCTAAAAATAACCCCACTCTACTCGTCCCCCAACCCTTAGTAAAGGAAATGTCTAATTTTATTTCTGTAGATCGTGGGGGGAGGGGGGGAGGCGTATCTCAGGGTAACTTAAGAACAGCAGACGCTTGCGGACTCGTGTTGTATAAAGAGATTCTGTGCAATATGACACTATTCACTGAAAATTATTTTTATTTCTAAGGTTGAACTTGAATACACAAAAGGTGGCAAGCTACCCCGTCAGGGGATGGGCAAAAAATGATGGGAATGAATGAGCAATTCACTGGCACTGACGTTAATTTATGCTTGGGGGTGGAGGTGGGGAGGAGATGTTGCAGAGGGTTCTGTAACAAAGACTTTTGTTTGGTAATTTTAAGCAAAAGTTACCTGCAAGACCAAACATGATTGTTGTTGTTTTTTAAATCATTTGTCCAGCATGTCCAAGGTTATGTATGGACGTCATTTGAAATCAGCAAAAACATGTCAATATTTTGCAGATTTCGTTTGTATTAAAAATGACAAATAAGTGAACTGTGGCTGTTCTAGAGTAAGCAAGTGGTGATTGTTAAACAAACTCTGTAGGCAACCAAATCTCTTCAACTGTTTGTCTATTCAGCGACCAAATCAAAAAGAATGTCATCCAAGCTGTTTCATTGAAACAATGCAAATCTCTTACATCTACAATTAAATATCAAACCTACATTCAGTGTTTATTTCTTGATTATAAGAAATGCCCCTGACCGAAGTGTGGGTCAGATCACTGGACCGTCACTTACGGACAATTTGGTTGAACCATTAATTAAATCCAACAGAGTGTGTTTATGTTACAGGTGTACATGTGTATGGCACTCACCAGCTGTCTAACTGCATCGATAGCTCTGTTGTACTTCTCGCACAGTGTATGCATACTCTCGTAGCTGTTGAGCAGGAAAGACAAAAAATTGTGGTAATTAAGAATTTGATTAAAACAACGAAAGTCTGCAGTTTTCCCAAGCTGGATCTTTTAGAATCCAAACACCAGTACTTGAACATGTTGAATTTCTTTAGAACCAAACGGGCCATTGCTTCCATTGCCCTGGCCTTGGTACTCCTTCAGTGTTCCCATACACTTGAAAAGTTTTTCTAAAGTAGGCCCCCTTTTCCAAGAGAAGCTCTCCTTGCCCCTTTTGAAGTTCAAAAGAAAGGATGGTTCAAGACCTCAGGTCTGAAATGACATGAAGGCCCTGGAGGCCATGGTCTCTGTTGCCCTGGTCTGTTGGCCTTGGAGTCCTTCAAAAGTTTCCCATAGTGGCCTTGCTCTCCAAAAGATGAAATTTCAGGCCTGACCTTTGCATGTACAGGGCAGTAATTGTGGTTAATTTGACCAAAGAATTTCCTTTAAAAAAAGTATGGGAGGGCGAATTAAGGAATCCGTAAACCATGAGGGTTAAATGAAGAACAATATTATTAAAGATGTTTTGACATTGTGAGTATCTTGGGACGGATTTCTAGACGAACCCCCCCCCACACCTAACCATAAAAGGAACTACATTTAGTCTGAAGTCATCCCTGTTTTGACTGACTTTTCAAGCACATTAATAAAACCCTTCCTTGTACAAGACAGTCTACATCATAACATGGAGACACCTTCAGGGAAGATTTATGAGTTCAGTGTACACAGAAAGAATTGCTGGCTGCTTTTACTTAACAATGGGATACAGGTAATGTCTCCACTCTTGTACGCAGTAAAAACAACAGAACCTTGTTTCCCATATGAAAATCATGTAAACCAAACACACTGCAAAATTCATGTATGTAGATGTGTTACAATGTATAATCCTAAACGCACATGATGTACTTCCAGGATGTTTGATTCATAAATATAGAACATGATGTTTTCAACACAATTTGGGGGTTTCCCATCTATTCTCTAAATGAGCAAACAGTTCCCATTACCAGCATGAAAGAGAAACTTATCGCAATTCCCCCTTTGGAGCGAAAACATTTGCTTTTGTTTTTGACAGTGTAAACTTTCTTGGAACAAGCTATGCAATCTGGCTTAGATTGTGGGACAAGTTGATAGAAAGACTCAATGTAGGATCAGTAAACTACAGTATCTTGACAATTTTACGAAAAGGAAAGCCTTCTTTGGTTGACATTTGTAATTTCCAGGAATGACACAATAAGAGAACTTTCAAGGTTCCCCCATCCAAATCCCACAAGGGGAGCGTATAGGCCGGATCCACCTGAACTTAAAGCCAGGAAACTACCTCAGGTGACAATGACGCTCAAGACAAGTGCCTTTGTCATCAGGATGTTTTTAATAATTGAATTTTGATGTCACAATGGGCAATCCTTTTTTTGCTATCTAAGTCACTTTCCTGAACCGAGGGGGAGAATTGGCTAAGTTTGCAAAGAAAGTTTCAATTTCTTGATGACATACAGACATAACAAACAAGCATCATTGTCCATGAAAAGCTTGATAAGCCCTGGTGAAGGTGGACTTGGCCCAGGAGGGATTGGGTCAGATTCCTAATGGCCCGCTAACCCAAAGATAATTGGGTTAATCCAGAGGACAACATGAAACATGAGCAACTGCAGAAACTATGGCCAGAAATCACATGAATTGTACACGGTTTTTCCAACCAAGTCTTTTCAAGATGCACATGAATAATCTTGAAGTTGACTTAATGTCTACAAACATAAATAACAAATGTCTTAAGTATTCTGTGAGAAGGAAAGTGTCATCCTTCATTTTTTATTATTTTTTTTTAATCGACCAAACGTGTTCCGCATCTCAAGGCTTGCTACCCAAATTAAGACTTTCTAGACAGTTTGGCATTGATCCAACATTTGCTTTGCCTAGCAACGTCACACCCCCGCAGTCATGCTGTACTTAGCGCGGCAAATTACGGATACGCTACTCCAACTACATGTACATGTATGATCATACTAGTTATCAAATTCACATACTGTGTGGCTGTATAAAACATCAAGATTGTAATGTTCAAACAATGTTTGATTTTCAAAAACACATACTGTACAATTGCATGTCACACACTGATGAACTTAATGCCATGTACAGTACATGTAGATCAATCTGTCACTTGAAGAAAAACTGCTCCCCGCAAGTTATTGAGGAGATTTCTTAGCACTCTTCAAATCCAAACTTTACACATTTACCAGAAATGTGAAATTAAAACAAAATTTTATAGAATCTGACTATTCATTAGGTTGAATTTAAGTCTGTCTTGTAAAGTAGGATCAGCAGGTTGTTAGTATTGTTACAGTATTGTGCCAGTAAAAATTAAGTTTTTTTCCCCCAGGCTTTGGTAAGTTAACCACAAATTTGGGAGAGTGCTGTTTTTTGCACCTCAGACAAGGGTTAAGGAGTGCAAAGAAGTGCGACTGAACTTGAAATCCTTCAACAGGTCTGGTTTCATCATCTTCCAGATATTTGTTTAAATTTGACCAGATGATACCAAGTGGCAATCACGTAACTTGACTTCTTTGCTTCGTTCGATGGGAGACTTTTGAAACTATGCATGTATTGGAATGCTTATTATTAAAACAAGGTAAAATTACCACAGCACGGAATCCATGTAATGAACCAAGTACAGAAACAAAACATTTTCACCCAGCTGTGCCATCAAGAACACAAATCAGAGAGATTTACAATGGCTTGTGACATGCACGTTTTCATGAAGAGGCGATCGAAAGCACTCACTTCTTCATATTATGTCAAAATTGTTCTTCAGAAGCAGGTGTTTTTAGACATTTGAGGCTGTAAGTGTAACAAACACCCTTTTCTTACTCCCACTGTTAAAGTGAATGACATTATCTTGTCTTACCATTTTGCATCAAAATCATTTAGTACATTTTTCTGCATGGCGGCCATAAGCTCTGGTATATCGTCACAGACCCATCTGCATTGAACACATACAAAAAGGAAGCCAGTTAAGTCAGGCAAAACCATTTAATCATTAGCAAAGAAGCAACTACAAAATATTACAATGGGGGGGGGGGCATGAGGGGGATAAAGGGCAGAATTCATTGGTCTCCATGAACAGCAATGCACAAAATACATCCGGATGCCACAATGAGCTGTTAAAGCTACATGTATGCTTTGTTGCCGTTACCTTCTTTGTTTTTATTTCTTGATTTAACTGCTGGGATACGCTCAATAGTTGCCTTACTTTGTATGGTACTTCATTTACAATGTTGTGTCTGACACTAAAGCCACATGCAATGAAGAGTGCATCAAATCTAGAGTCATTTCTTATAGCAAAATACCACAATGGATGTTGATAAACTGATTTGTTGGGGGGGGGGTGAGGTGGGGGAAATATTAATTTACTGAACTTGCTTGACATGTACAGTAGTTTTTTCATCATTTCTTTTCATACAACCAGCGAAACAGCGTACACTAGTGTGCACAACAGCAAGTTTAACCCCAAAAGGTTTTCCACCACAAAAAAATCACTGGTGAATTCTAGTCAACTTGTCAGGTGTGACTTAGGCCTATACCATGGTGGCATTCACCATTTTAACAAAAAAGTAGTTTGCATCATGTTTTATTGTTATGAGTGATGGTATACATGTACAATGAAGTCCATAGCTTAACAAAAATAATGCTTCTATTTGAATTCAAGGCAAATAGAAGGTCGACTTACTTGATTGTGTCAACGATTTCATTTGCTCCATCATTCTTATCCTGCAAAGAAAATGAACACAGAAGAGTGAAAGTTCATTATTTGTTTTGTAGAAATCCAGGGCAACATATTATTCCCAAATCACAGGAAAGGCCAATGACGGGGGCACCTAGGCCAAAATACAAAGTATACATGTATTGCCCCATGACCTCAATGATAGGTCATGGTCTCATCATGTTTTTTAATTTTATAGCTTCATGGTCTCAATGTTGGGCCATAAGCCCTGAATGAACTGTTGAGTTGTGTAGAGTTACAGTATGCAAGTCTTCCCGCCTTTTTCCTGTTGGGCAGGTTGGGCATATTTCCTGCTGGTGCCCTGCAGTTCTTACTATCAATACTAATCTGTAGACCATTTATCACTGTGAGACCATTTTGTATTCATTTCTTTCAGTGACCACCAGGTAAGGCCTTGTCCAAATTGGCAGCTGATGGCTGTTGTTAGAAGGCTATTGCTAGGGGCAGCCTATGATCTAGCCACAGCAAGAGCCACTAACTTATAATCCAAGGCTGTAAGGAATTATAGTCTGGTCCCTTTTTTAATAAAATGCAAAATTAGTCAAGGTCTATGTATCTTCCAGGGAACTTGACAGAGCTTTATAAACATCAAGACAGCATTATTGTTGGAGGGAGCATGGATGAATGACTAATACCACGGACAGTGTTTTATGTAGATACATTAATTTATAAGGAAAAAACAAAACAAGTCAGAGTACATGTACATGTGTATGATGTAGTAATGCAATCCTCATCAGTGAACATAACATCACCAGTACCTACACATGTTTACATTGTAAATTGCATGAACGCTACAGAAAAGGACTCAGACATTAACATAAGAACATTTCTTTCCAATTTGGTAATATGATCCCCAAAAGTATGATAAAGTGCAAATGCTTGTAAAGAAAATGCCTAACCAGAAAATAGCTGTAACTTATCATAACTCAGAGATTACAGTCATCGCAACTAAAAAATATCGTACGATAAATCTGAATCACAAATGGTCCTCCACATGATCACTGATTTGATCAATCTTTGGGGCATTTAAACTAAAGTAACTGTGAAAAAATACAAATTTGTCAATTTTAATTAAGTATTCATTTTACCCCCACTCATCACTCCTTCCTCTTTTATAATCATTCTTCCAAGTTCCAGATCAGGTCACTGACTTTTGACAAAATTATGACATAGATCATGAGGAAACAATTAGTTTGAATGTAACACTAACAGGAAAAACAGTCATTAGCTACACGTTTACATACATTGTGATCTTGTATACACGAATGTGATTCATATCGAGAAACATTTTACATGTTTTACAAATAAAGTCTGAACAACACACAGTGTAATGTAATTGTAATGCTGAACTACATGGAAAATTCCATGATTGGACTTGAGTTGATCTGTGTAGTATCAATTGACACCATGTTGTAAGAGAGTATATCAACTATGTTATTATCACTTTTAACAAACAACAGTTAATAACCATTTTTATTACACACAAACAGCACGGTGTTCTGTGATGGCCGTACACGGAACAGTGTGTATGATCGATAGACCCAGGCCGTGTCCTGATGGCACTAATTGTTTGGCATTCCAAACCCCATGTCAATTTTAATGGCAGAAATACCGTTTCTGCAGATTAAAATTATCAACTTTCCACTGAAAAGCAGGTTAGGATTTTCAACCCCGAGTAAGACCATCTGTAAGAATAGGCCCAGGTCAATGATCTTGTCATTAAATTTACCAATTAAACATGCACGCTGAGTTTGATTATTATTTTGATTTGACTCTAATATTTGCCACAACCATCAAACCAACGAGGTTAAAACATTAACTGTATACAAACTCAATGGGTTTACCGTGTGCTGCAGTGGCCAAGTGTAGACGGCAGTTTCTGCTCCGGCTGGGCTGTGTAGCCTCAATTCTAACGGTCCATTTTGTTCGCCTGTGTCGTCGTCCATCCTGCTGGCTCGATCCGTGTCGACAAAAATGATTACTTTGATGGCATTTTTCCAGAGAAATATATCATTTTCCGGCCTGTGTGCTTTCCACACACTACACGCACGACGTACGTACAAAGAAAACCCACCCCATTGGAATATCACGTGCCCTTCACGAAGCCGCCTGATTGGTTGTACGCACGAACACGGGCATCTCATTAATGGAAAGGGGTGTGCGTTTTACGTCACAAATCGTATAAACACGTAGCGAGTATGCATAATATACCATAGAAATTCCCGACGCTTATAGTTATTCACGAAAAAGATGAATTACTGCCTGCTTAAAATGTAAATGAAAGTAATTTATTTATACTATCAATTTAGTGGAATCGTCATTGTCATTCATAGATTCTTTACACAAGAGTGTAAGCAGCGCACCGTTCACAGAAACCCGTCGTCCCATCAACAATATTTCCATTCATGGAAGTAATACTTTCAGTGGAACTGCTTTGACTGCAAAACAATAATTTTAGTACTCAAATTTCTGCTAAACCTTGTCAAAATAAATTGAACCAAACTTCACTGAATCCCTGCTTAAAATATCAACTCCGCAAACTGCCAAAGAAACAAAGCGCAAATATATGCCGGCAAGAAACGAAAACTAAATAATGTACTCTTTCTTTTAATCCAAATTTCACTTTAGAACCTGCAGAATTACTGTTCCACGAAGCATTACAAATTCCTTCCAAAACTTTCTGTATCACAATATGAAACCGAAACAAGGGAATTACCCAGTCATTTTTATTTAAACTACTAGTCACGACAACATGAGGAAATGTGTTCCGGTACTTCACAACTCAGTGCACGTGACGATGATTGGAGTTTGCGCGGGAAGGGTTAAATGTCGTTAAACATTAATCAATAATATGTGACTGCTCCACGCAATGTTGGAAACAACTAACAAAACACTCGGGGTAATGATTACATCAGTATGTAAATCGGGTTGGAAATTGAGAATTGACGTCAGTGCATGATGTTAAATTCACCAAAAGAGACAAGAATTACAAATTTTTATAGAGATTTATAAGTACAAAAATCAGTATCGACAAAAGCACCGGAGACTTTGAGTTTGGTCTTAGAAACATAAATGGTCATGAGCCGGTCCATAACAACTACAAAACCTATACAACCACACATTTTGCAAAGGGAAACATTTGAGCTTGGCAAAAATTCCAGCCAAAATGTAACGCCCATTGCTCAATCGTGACTGTTTGCAGCCCTGCTATTTGTACTTGCACTTTGATTAGCAAGTAATTTTAATAACAGGGAATAATAGAATATGTAAACACTTTGGACTTTGGGCCCTGCCATTGATTTCGATGAATGATTTTGAAGACAGACATTTTAAAATAAGTAACTTTACAGTGTTGTAGCTTTTGTAAGCTAATGATGTTGCATCTTTAAGCCGTGCATGTGGTTGTTGCACGTGGTGTGTTTTCAGTCGGGAAAGCCCCGGCGAGGACTGCGGTCGCTTGGCGGTCGTTGAGTCATAGATATCAACATTGGAGTGTGTCAGTGGCCGCAAGAATTCGTATAGTGATTCCATAATGATTCCATAATATTTCCATAAAACTGTTTACTGTACATACACTGAATAAATACTGATGTACAATCGGTAAGTATATTTAATTTACTAATTTGTTTATTGGTTTGTTTATTAATTGGTTTATTTATTTATCTATATCTTTATTTATTAGTAGCATGAGTATTACTTTTTATCAATTAATTAATTTATTATCAACATATTTATTTATAGTAGTAGATATTAATTGATTTTTGTGTCTATCTGTTGGTGTACTTATTTGTTAATTTATAATTCTTATATTATTAACTGTTGATTTAACGAATAAATGAAACGCTTTAATGGACATTAGGTGGCAATACACTTACCACGCAAAGATTATTCTCAGATGGTCATGAGCTTGCCTATACGTAAACAAGGGAAACACACCAAGTGTGTTGCTGCCACCTAGCGTTCCCAAAAGTCCCCAGTTAGCATAGACTGGTCCCCTGTCTTTATCCGTAAGGATAAAGACAATTACTGGCCTTACAAACCCAATTGTTTCATTGGATAGAACTACGCATGCAATGACGCATAACTATCAGACTCAAAATGCCATTATGGCGTTATCCACGAGCCTCTCCTCAGGCACCTGCTAATATTGATTTGCCCCCGTTTTCTTCCCCCTATAAATTCGTGTAACAGAGGCTTCGTTAGAAACCGTAGCTATTGGCAAAAGAATATTCTCACGTGCAGAAGAGCCAGACCAAGTACAATGGGAGTAAGTTGCTGATAATATTGTTTTTATTCAATCCATGTTGCTTCTTATTGAAGCATGCAAGGAGGGAACGTCTTCTCACTGGCACCAACTTGCGGACAGGGGAGCGCCATCTCACTGATGATAGAGGAGCGCCATCTCACTGATAGAGGAGCGCCATAATAGTGGATCACCTCTCACTGATAGAGATGCGCCATCTCACTGATAGGGGAGCACCATTTCACTGATAGGGGAGCACCATTTCACTGATAGAGCACCATACAGACACAGGGGAGCACCAGCTCACTGATAGAGGAGCGCCGTTTCACTGATAGAGGAGCGCCATCTCACTGATAGGGGAGCGCCATCTCACTAATAGGGGAGTTCCATCTAACTGACGAAAGAGCAAAATTTCATGGCTGTTTACTGCTTACCGTAAGCAAACAATTGTCACTTTCAGTAGCTGGAAATCCCGCGCTTACGTCAAACGTATTTCTCAGGGTAGCAGAGGATTTCTGCTTGTGCGCGTACGTACTCCACGTTGTATTCTTCGCTCACACAGCTACTGCAGAAATTTGGCGCTTGCCCTGAGCGAAAATTCGTAAGTGCAGAATTTGGCGGTAAGCAGAGCAATGAAATTGGGCCCTTAATATATGGTATAAAATTGGCGCCAAAACGTTTGGGTAAACTCACAAAAATCAATTATCTAAACTTTATTGAACCACGAATCCTCCGATCCTTTTTTAAATTCCCCCCTTGTGCGATTTTTCTCGGTAGGTCGTGCTTAATTTGACTGTGTCGTCATGCTTTCGTCATGTAGAGATAAGCAGATGAGCCGCGCGATTTCCGAAATGACCATATATCGACAAGGAGCCATCACTCATTGTCTGACGTCAGAGCTAAATGAAGGCGAGGGAAAAAACCTCGGGGAACGTGTGAGGTATGACGTAGGCGGTGGCTCGGATAAAATTACGCGCTATCAGAAATTCATGCAGTACGGACGTGCGGGTAAAGAGAATGTCATTCAATACGACTATACGGTCAGGTCGAAGAGCGTATTCAATGCGGCGATTGCTCAGCACCCAGGCAACTTCTACGTGACGTAGATCTATGTGATTGTCACTTGCTGTAGAGCTAGCAGTGCAATGTCAAATAAGAGTATGTTCCGTCATGGGAGCGTGGTTATGTTAATGACTGATCTCAATGTGTAGGCTAGCCTGGAGTGTTTAAAAGCGCGCCATTCGTGGTGATGTTTGAGGTTTTGATATCTTGTCAGCCCGGCATTGTTATGATGTGTTTTTCGAAGGCATTATCTGAACGTACTTCACGCAAATTTGCACGAATAAACAGACAGAACATGTACATGTTTACATTAAAACAGAATTCCATCGCACAAACAGGCCTAAAGAAAAGTACGCAATTATTATTTTTGTGAAAGATACACTACATCGTAAATTAATGGGTGGCTTTGGGATGGAAAGTTCAGAACAATACATAGCGAAAACAAACCATCACAAAATTGAGAAGCAAATTTTATTTTTTATCTACAGACATTTAATGGTGCTCCTTTTAAAATGGCGTCTCAGCCACCACCTTTTTAAAAAATAATATTTTAGGCCATAAAATTACTACCATTTGACTGTGTGTATCATACGCAGAATGATGGCAAATAAATTATGCTTAGTATTAATAAACTCAATCAGTTACCTGCAAATTGTCAGCTTGGATCATCAATTATTCTAGTTGTTTAAGACATTTTTCAAAATTAAAGATTTTGACGGACGCTGGGTACCCATTAACAAGCTTACAAACCAAAGCAACGAACGGTGTACAAAAACTCAAACTTGACCAGTTACAAAATGTTTTGTTGTTGAGCGTTCTTTTGGTCTTGTGAACCCCCTTTTTCTACAACCTTACTTCAACCCCATGATATTATATTGAGAAAAGTAACTTTCTTTTTCCAACGTTCAGAAAACACAACGGCAGCAATGACATGTAGACGCTCGGATAGAATTTGTCATCCGATAGTGTTAAATATTATCGGATGACAAAAGTCTAAACTAGTATTCTGTGTTTAAAGTGTGTGCACAACGTTTTGGTAAAATTGAAAATAGAAATGTTCACTGATTTGCTCATTGTGTACATGATATAAAGATTGCCATGGTAGGAAACTTCACTTGAAACAGTTTTGCCTCAAATGCTATATTATAGTTTTGTTTTGAAATGAGTAAAACAATTAGTTTTGATCTGGCTAGTCCAAAACTTGACGTTTGAAAATGGTGAAAACGTATAATGGGGGGTTGTCACTTTCATATATATTCTCTTGTCTTGAGCTGAAACTTTCACAAGTTTGTTATTTTATGTATATGCTGGGGCCACAAAAAGTGCAGCTTCTAGACTTCAACAATTACCAATGTTGTGTGCATGCTCTAAACTCCAGAACTGCTTTATGGCAGCTGAATTTCGCACTTAATTACGATGCTCGTCACTGGGGCCTGGATGTTGTCAGAGTGAAAAGAAAAACCAAAACAACAACAACAACAACAAGAAGCCCCAAAACCATTCCAGTTCTTTTAACTCAAGATTTTTTTAAAGTGATATCCCTGGAACAGTCAGAGGAGAAAAGAAACAAGGTTGAAATGGGGTTGGTTGAGTAGGCTACTTCCAGTTTGAGGGCAGCATAATGAAACAACTTTGATTTTTTAACATGTGTGATCCCTAATGCTTTGAACTCAGACCTCTGACCAGGGCCAAATTCCTTGAGTAAAACATCTTGCTTAACAGCTTTACCTGGACCCAACTTCATAGCTTTGCCCACAGTCAGCGAAAAAATGTAAGCATATTTCACACGCTAGCCAGGAGTCTTGTTAGCAAGTGTTAGTGTGAAGTACACAACTAAGCGCTGTTCGCTTACACTGAAATATGACACTAACCCTGTAAATGAAGAGATGTGTGACCATAAGAACCTGAATCCTGCTGTAAGATGAGACATAAAACTGAATCAAACTGAATCTGAATCAAGTGACTTCGGCCAGCTGTAGCCATTGGCTGAACGACAACATTTCTGCTTTAGCAAGAATTTGCAGTGCTTACTAATTTTGCGGATGGACTTGGGCCAAGCTATGGAACATTTGACCTAATCAGTCAAATGCTTCAAACCAAACCAAGAAAACAAAATCTTCTTTATAAATAATAAATGAGTTAAATACTTTTTTAGTTGACATAACTTAATATAATTATTACACTCTAACAAAAAACAAACTAAACCTGGGAGTTGACTCTAAACATAAAGATGGGTTCTTTTGGTTGAAAAACAAGTCTGTACAGTTAAGTTTGTTCTGATAAAAGATTACAGGAATAGTTTAATTTAGTAAAATTACAACCAGAAAAGAAAAAGGTAGACACCATGAAAACATGGCAATCCTGAGTCAATACCTTTGAATTCATGTGTTTGTCTTACAGGCATTCAAACATTTGGACATCTTAAAATGAACTATTCCGTTTTCTTCACACCGGAAATCTTACGCAAGCTTCCCAATAGATGATATGAAATTAGAATACTTCCAGGACTTACATAATCGTTAGTTTTAATAAAACTAGTCGATAACACTGAAGATAGCTTATTCTTTATGTAGGTAGCAGAATGGCAACTTTAGTGTATAAATTAAAAAATCTGGGCCCTTTTTCATAAAGCTGCCCTAGTCGTGTTCATGGTGCTGCTTGCTGTTAGTAAAGCAATCACTTTGTCTACATTTTTTTCCTGACTTGATTTACCCTTCAAAGTATGGTATGTCATTGGAGTTTTTGGAAAAGTACATTTATTCCTACCCTCTACATTTGGTTAAACACACCATTGGGCCAACCTGTGAAAATGTCATCACATCTGGTGGTCACGCTTTGGACAAAACAAAACAAAAACAGTTGTGTTGTTTATCAGCAGCAATGCTGATTCATGGCATCTTCAGAATGCCATTTGCTTGACTTTGACAAAGTTTCATACAGACATATTTCTCTGGAGACTTGCTACTGGTATACACTTCAGGCCTGGAATTTCATCTTTGAGAGGGCGAGGACATTTTCATTTTGCAAAGAGCACTTCCATTGAAAAATCTTAAAGTCTATGGGAAACTTTTGAAGGGTCACCAAGGCCAAGACCAGGGACAACAGAGGCCATGGCCTCTCCATGTAATTCCAGGCATGAATTATGATAACCAGTGAGCTTCCAATAATTTGTTTTGTTGTTTTTGTTGTTGTTGTTGATATTTATCAATCCTATCTCTAAAATATAAAAACAGTAATTTTTGGGGGTACATGTTGACTGCTGATTGCAGACATAAAGTGGCCAGCCCAACCTACACCAGCACAATACATGATGGTTGTAATGTTTGTGCCTCCTGACAGTGTTGTAACATGAGTTTCCAAAGACAAAATTGCTGAATTGATAGCTCTGATTCCGGAATAAATTAAGCGGTCATGCACACATGGCTAGGTGAAGATAGGAGCACTTTATGTATCAGGGCTGACAGCACAAAGAGATAGACTTAAGGCATGACTTATGGGAAAACAGCAGTGACACTCTAAAACCGGGCACTTCCTGCCATTACTCAAAATTGGGTTTAATCAAAATGAGATGAGCATAAGAGCTTTCAAATAACACCTCAGTAGGTCCAGCCATTAAGATGAGTCTTTCTCAACCATGTCAACATTATAGAATATTTAAGACATCACATCACATTGATATCCAGGCTGATGTTTCGGTTGTCTAATCGTTTAATGCCAGTTCACTATTTCCAAGATCTGTCTGATTTTGGTATGGGGGCTCACAATTTGTGACAGAGCATAGCCGCAAAAATTGTAATAGAAAGAAAATGGCTGCTAAGATATGGTGTCTCAAAACATCTTTACTATTTCAACTTACAATAACAATGCCAAATTCTGTTCATACGTGTCATAATTCCACCATAAGCCACGCCCACTTTACACACACTATCTCCAGCGATTGCCAGACACCCATAGGACATGCACTGAGCTAGTTTTTCTAATAAGACTTTGGGTTTCACATTATTTGCAAAATGTCAATGCTAGAGTGAATGATGAAATGAGTGATTTTTGGTGAATTTCACACAAATATACGCCAGCTTTGAGTCGGAAGTAGCCAAATCCTTTGGCACACAGCAGATGCGTTCAAGTTTGACATAATGACTTCATCCACTAGATAGGTTAGGTTACATTTGAAAAAAAAACCTATGCCAACAGTAATGCTGAAGTATAGAAAAATGCAGTTAGTATGGTATTACATTTAGATGTGGCTGTGGCTACACCAGCAACATAAGTATAGGTAGCTGCAGCAGCCCTAGCCTTAACTGAAGCTGCTGTTTATGACATTGGCCAAATTTCCCATGGCTGTTAAGCACAAGAATTGGTCAGCAAAGAAAAGTCTTGCGGAGCCAAAAATACAGTGTATTGTACATTACTCATGGCTTTTCTCTGCTCTTCATACAGTGCATTGTGCATATTACTCATGGCTGGTTCCCTGATCTTCATACAGTGTATTGTATATTACATGGCTGGTTCCCTGCTCTTTATGGCTTAGCAAAACCAAAACCAAAAGCGCTCACCAATATTTCTGAAACTGGGCCATGGTCTTCAGAATTGATTTTGACATGATGTATGTTTCCTTAAAGAAACCCGACAGGTATAGTACCCTGACTGCTTCCTCGGTTAGATGGGTTGATTGATGTGAAGATTTGCTTGATGTTGATTGGTGGGATGGATTACTTAACGTTCTTCGATAAACAGCGTCTCCTGTGGGCATAGGCCAAGGTCTTTAAATGTCTCTGAAGAATCTAACAATGTCAACTGCAACAAATAGATGGAGACAATGTTGAAAATATGCATTGTATACACAAAATTGCATGAACCAACTGCGTGTTATAATAAATATTCAACTCCATTTTTTACTAATATTCTTGCAAGAGAGACAACATTTTTTAATTCTTCACTTTATCGGCTTAAAAAGGTATAAGGTGTCTTATGTACTGAAAGACAGAAAAAACAATTAAAAGCAACAATTGTTTTCAAAATGGTTATCAAAGTTTTATTCACTACCTGTGCAGCTGTCATGGCTGAATGTGTGAGCTGGTATGAGTTGGACATATTTTTTCCACATGTCCCTATTATTTTTGTTTGATTATTTGGTGTGTTTTGTGATACATTTCCTCCACAATCTTCCATTCTATGGCAACTCAACAGTCAACACCCGAAATATTGACACCCATATGTCTTTAGCTCGAGACAATCCCGTAACCTCCAAAATACTTCACTCTACTGAACCTTAACAGTCAATACCCGACTGTTCGGACTCTGATAAAATTGGTATGCCTGGCACAATGATAAGCAACTGCTATTTGGGCATGCAGTACTATATCCTACAAAGTCAGACAGCATTCTGAATAGGATTTTGGAGGGTTTGGGACAATGGCGTTAAGGTAGGAATGTTGAAATTGTTCCAGCAGGCATACATGGACTGGTCTGTTGGACCATTGGTGTGTTTAAAATGCCAATGCCCATTATGTCATGTAGGAATGTTCCCTTAAGTCGGCTCAATTTAACAGTTTAATAGAACGTTCTGGCAGTCAGGATTCAGGATTGCAGGTGTATTGCCCAAAGGAACATTCTTTCACACCTTGAATGTGCCCAACTTTTGAGATGTTCTACTTCTAAACGAAATGGGTTAACAAATTCCCAATCAAGATTTAAGAATGAAAGTATCAAGTAATAAGGAAAGTGGTTTGTATGAAGTACACATTTCTAAATCTGACACAACTCACATCTTTCTTTGGGAAGGTCGTTAGAACTTTGTACTCCTCAGTATGGTACCCTTTGGTGCCTAGGTATACCATGACCATTCGGATGGGTTGATCGGCTAAGAATCGTCTGGTCAGCATGTCACCGCTAGGGACACGCATCCTGAGTGTGGTCATGGGATCTGGGCAGTTCTCACTGGGCTCGTCAGGGAGTTGCTGCTCCAGTAAATGCAACAAGGCCTGCCAAAATGACAAATAATAAATAAATAAACAAATAAGTAATAATATACTTATTTGCCAAGTACAGACAAGCAGGGAGCAATTCATGAACAATGTACAGTACAAGGTATTTTGGCCGGTAACCAAATTCTTCTGTTTTTCTCTTGGCTAAGCATACATTTTCAGGGAACCAGTCATGAACAGTGTACATTACATTGTATTTTGGATGGTTAACCATTTTTTTTGGATCAAAAATTAACAAGGTGCCACAAGTAGCGTTAATTACATGGTATTTTGGACAGTAACAGTGGCAACAAGATAAAACATACCTTTTGTTCTGCCTCTCGCTCTCTGGTTTCTTGCTCTTCTTGTTCCTTCAATCTCTGGTCTTCCTTCTCTTGCTTTAGTCTTTCTTGCTCCTTTAGGGACACAAATTAATAATAAAGATACAAAGCACTGCAGCACACATTTCCACCAAGCAAACAAATATGGGGCAAGCTCTTTGACTTCCTCCCATCATCTTTAAGTCTCATCTAAAGGATCATGGTCTGGGAGGAAACTCACAAGCGACCCAAACCATGCCAAACCCTTAGCCCTTTTACCCTAGACTAGCCACCCAAACCCTTAGCCCTTT
>CM021538.1:16882246-16909821 GCA_010994315.2 Pisaster ochraceus | reverse complement strand
GTCTTTCATTCTCAGGGATTCAAATTTGCCCCTTTTCCTCGAACCAATTAAGTCACTGCACAAGGCACTATTCAAATTTAACTCAAAAACAGCTTATCCTTCATTAAGTCATTTCATCACGTGAGTGCATAGTCACTGCATGTTCAAAGTATCTGTTACTTTGGTCTCCAAAGCTGGCATACATTTGTGTGTAATTTTACCAAAAATTACCCACTTCATTTCTTACAACTAAAACTTTCAACTCTTAGAAGAGCTTATAGTTTTTCAAGATTGTATGTAACAGCGAAGTCCAACTATTAAACTTTAACCGAATAAATCAGCAACTACAAACTAGTTCAATGCAACTCCTATGGGCTTCAGGGCCTGATTTCATAGAGCCGGTAGGCAGACGTTTTCTGCTCACAGAGCGACCATTAGCAGAATTTCTACTTTATAAACATTGCTTACTGCTTACTACAAAGCAAAAATTAGCTAGTGGTTCTTGTATGTAGATACAAATCCACTGTGAACACGCACACGCGCTGTAAAACCACTCACTTTTGCCTACGCATGTTTTTTTCTGCTATAGTAGAAACCAAACTTTGCAGTAAACAGCTTAATGATATTTGGCCCTGGTAATCAGTGGAGCCAGTTTGTGAGAAGTGGGCGTGGCTTACAGTAGAATGACATCAAACTTATTAACAGGCCAGACCATGCAAGTCATGTGATGTTTCAGACTAGTTTGGGGATCTGTCTAGACCAATATACACCGCTTTATAACGTGTGAAGGAAACAAAATCTGCTAATCTAATTAAGGACCCAATTTTCAAAACAAATCTGCAAGACTTGTATAGTCTTTTTAGCAGTGAGCCCAACATCAAGGCTTAAGTTCTTCTCCTCACCTCTCCTTGTTAACCTCAGCTGTGACATCCCACGCCCACGTTACAAAGTTTTGCGTTAGGAAATTGACGATGCTCTCCGCGCAGAGGAGCTGACTACAGAAGACATTACTCTGGACGCTTTTATCGCTGTGGATGTAGATGGCTAGCAATTTTCTCTGTAAATCAAGGGTGGGTTGATAAAAGTCATGTACATAAAAATAATTACAACTAAAATTTGGAATGATAGATAAAAACCAATAACAGCATGCAATATGATAACATGTGGTGAATGCATCTATAGTCAAACCCTCCAACTATCTGACCATTCAATCTCATCCACTATGGTTTTGAAAGATAGATAAACTATGCCAGCCTGCAATATGGTGTGGTGAATGCCTCTACACAGCACACACATGTACAAAGTGTGTTCTGTACACTGCTGCACCACCATACATACCACACACAACCCATGCGAATGAACTTTTTTAAACCATCAGAAAATGTAAGTATAACCAAAAGAGTAAGTTAACTGTTTGATAATTATATATCAGAATTGCATAAAAAGGGGGTAAATAACGATAAAAGAAAATCCAGGGGTGCCACTCACCTCTATTGCTGCACCACTGAACGCCTCCCTGACTGCCTCTTCTAATGGGCCCATATAAAACTGAGGGTGGGTTTCCCCGTACCTTGAGCTGAATTCATGACTAAACTGAATGAGGCCATCTGTTTCATTCTCGATATCAGCTGGTACTAAAATAAACAATTAGTGACAGGGAGGAAAAAAACCCCAAAACAAATACATAAATAATAATAAAATAAAGTTAACATTTTTTCTTTATAATACCAATATTGAGATCTTATACAGTGCTTTATCAACAGGCATTTCAAAGCGCCACCTATGTTTACAACAGGCTAGGTATGTTAAGTTTTGAATTATGAGACCCATTTTATATAACACCTTGTAAGGTTTCACAAGGTGATGCGGAGCAATCTGCAGCCACTGCCAGAAACATCAGGGTAAACCCCCCTTCTCTTAGCGATGAGTGTAACTGGGTTCTTTTACGTGCATTACACAACACACAGGACCTACGGCTTTATGTCCCATCCAAAAGACAAAGCAATAATGGTTAATTGTTTTGCATAAGGACAGAGGTGTCACAACTGGGACTCAAACCAACACTCTGCTGATCAGAAGCACCAGAGCTTGAGTCCAGTGTGCCACTATCAATAACAAAATTCAAAAGGGTGCCATCCTGTCCACAGGAAACAGTCCCTTGCTAATAGTGAGGACCAGTACATGTGTTTGAATCCTTTCTAATCAAAAGCAGATAAACAGGAAGAGAGAAGAAAAGTAACTTACATAATGGTTCGAACTTCCTTGATGAATATTCATTACTGAAGATGGTGGTATCATCAATGTCCATCTCAGGGACATCATCTTCACTGTCGCTTATATTAGTGGCATCTCTTGATGTTGTAGGCTTTAAATAATAGAGAAGGTTTCTTAGCAATTATTGGCTGAGTCTTTATGGAGTGAAGTTTTGGCTATGGCTGAAGCTGTACCCTATCTAGCCACAGCCAATACAAGGTTTGTAGAAGGCTTTAATCAGAAATCAGATTAAAGTGGGAGGAATATCATGCCTGATTTAAGAAACCTGCTTGGGCCAATCTTTGGCTAACTTTTTAATAGTTCAATTGCTGCTTTTCTTTATTTTTACGCTTTAAAAAAAAAGAGGGTATTTATGAATGGGAATAAAAGAGTAGGGAATCAGTCTTAGATTAGTGACTCGGCTATGCGATAAAGGACTTCACCTTCCGTTTGGGACCTTTCTCACAAAACCCAAGACCCTTGTGATTTTAAATTGCCTTTAGACCATGCCGTTACTCTTTTAAACCCATATCATATCTTATGTGGTGAATGGATCTTACCTCATCTGTCTTATTGTGGTTCTGTGGTCGGCAGAAGAATAAGTTATGATTAGGGAAGGATATCCCTGAGGCTGCTAGTGTTAACTGAGAAAGTGACAGAGAGAAATAGAACAATGTGAAATAAAATCAGAGTCTATGATTATCTAATGTTTCTTTGAACTAAAACAACCCTATCAAGGAGTTCAGAGACTTGTTCCTGTTTATTGGAACAAAACAGTTTAACTCAATTTACGTTAACTGAAGCTGGACCTTTCTGGTATCTGACCAAATCCCATACCAGTGCATCCTCAGGTCTTCTGCTGAGATTATTCACCCTACAATTTCTTTTGTCTTACAGCAACATATTAGGAGAAAGATCTACACATTTATAGTTTCACTTCAAGGTGCCTCCATCCATTTCTAATAGGTTTCCTGAAGCACACTATTGAAATCAGACTTCAGCCTTTCAGCTCTCCTGCCAAACCCAACCCGATCCCCATCCTAGTCTGTACTTACCGAATCGTCGCTGTCGTCTGGCCATCCTCTCCACTGTTGGTGCCTGACGGATACATTTGTTAATGCACTTATGCCCTGTTTAACATTTAATATTGTCTTGCAGCCCTCGTAGCGTAGTTTGTATTCTTGCGATACATCTGTGTCGGTGATGATCAACTCAAAGGAACGTGTCAATTTGTCTGTGTAGCTCGTCCTGTGGGGGATTGTGACAACAAACACACATTGAGCGATAAAGAAGACCTTCAAATATGAATCTGTGAAGAGTTGACAGAGTCATGAAATAGCAAGCTAACAACCATAGTCAGCCTGCAATCAACCTCTGCCCTGCATGTCTTGTCTAGGCAGACACAATTACATGTCTAGACACAGGTCTTCGCTTCCATTATTTTGACTTTAATATTACAAGTATTTTTGTGTGACGTTCCATTTAGTCTGTCCTTAGTCTGTCAAACCAACTGGGTTGCCTTGTTTGTTAAATCTTCTGCCTAAGTGGGTAGGCAGGTTATAGATTGTGGGACGTACATGTACTCCCAACCTAACCAATCATCACTGGGGTTTCCAAAATGTTTCAGAGCTCATCGCGAAATTAATTCTTCAGAATTTCTTAAATAATTTTTTTGCTGAGAATATTTTTGAAACTAACAAAACCATGACTAAACCACGTAAAGGCAACAACTAAAATAAAATGCACTGGTTTCTTTGATCTCATTCGAGAAAATGTGGTTTGTGTCCACCTTGAGTTGGCCAAACCCTGTGAATTAGACAGTGTCTTCCAGCATCCATATTTTAGATAACTTACTCTTGCCCATTGGCCTGGTCAGTGCTGGTTGTTGGTACACCAGGTGTGAGTACATACAATCTGTTCTTGAGCGGTAATTCCAAGGAAGCCAAGATTTCCTGAAATACATAGAAAAAGTTTTCTGGTTTCAATGAAAGTTTGGCAATTTGCATCTAATGCCCCAAAGTCCAACCAAAGTATGTGCACTTATTTCAAGTGAAAAGGTACATGATAGACACGGCAGATTGGCTTAGCATGTGGCCTAAATCCTCTCATATATTTTTTGCTCCTGTGTCACTCCACACCAGACTGCTTGGACTTGGATAAGATTGGAATGCCTGACCACGTGACAAACCTTGTTGTTCAGGCCCTCTGAATCCTTCACTTTGGCAATTGGGTATAGAAAGATTTGAGACTGTCAAGGTTAATGTTCTAATTCATGAAATTTTAAATATGCATTCTGATGAAAAGCAGTCTTATATTTGGGTGTTCAATGCTCTTGTTGTAATCTATAACGTGTATTTTATCATTGTAACAACTCCTGTACCTTGTTTTCTTGGGTGAGTTAACTAGTTACAAGTCTTCTTGACTTTTCATACTTCCTTCACAAATTGTATATATATTTGATTATTTACTTGGTATACTGCATTGTTTTTGCAAGTAAACCTGTATTTCAGTATCAGTGGTATAGTCCAAATTGATCTCATTTTCTACTTGCAGTCAATTGTTCACTTTATTGCAAGTGTGTGTAATTAACATGGTGATCATGATGATATAATAAAAGCCATTTCTTGGTGAGAGAGTACAAGAAGAAACCATTTACGATGAAAATAACTCAGAAGAGCTGAAGGTAGGAATTCATATTCCTCTTAAAACAGTCTAGATTGTAGGATGGAGAGAAACATGCACCCGGCAAGGAGTTCCAAAGAGATGCAGTATGTGGAAAACAGCTGTTGGAATGGCTCTTTGTTCTACATCTATTATGTAATTGATATGTTGTTTTAGAATGTTGTTATTTAGTCTTTGTCTTTTGTATTTGTACCGCACCATGAGTGTTATGACTCCATACATACTGGGCAGTTACAAGCGCTCATGTTACGAAGAAATGTCTTACTGAATCATTTGGTGAAGGCCTAGCATTGCCCCATCCTCCAAGCACCATCTTCTCTGCAGGGATGTTCAAACTGGCTGATAAAAGCTCCTTTACTTTACCTGTTATACAGTCACAGACAAACTTGCTTCATTATCATCAATAAATAGAAGAGTTGACCACTCTGGGCCAGATTGCATAGGGACACTTTATCGCTATCTTCCTTGATGAATTAATACATAGAAGAGTTGACCATTCTGGGCCAGATTGCATAGGGACGCTTTATCGCTATCTTCCTTGACGAATTCACTACCAGGATATAACTAGACACTTTCATATGGGTTGGTATGGGTGGTCAAGACAGAATTATTATTGTTATTGTAAATTTATTTATTTATTTATAAATTAGTTAACTAAAGAATTTATTTATTCTATTTCTTTATTCATTCACTTAAAACAATATTTCTATTTATTTATTATTATTATTATTGTTATTATTATTATTGTTTGTTTTTATTGGCTTCAAAATAACGCAGTGGTGAGCTTGGTGTTTACAGCAGACACTCCAGACTTTGTGTTACACAACTGCCTGTATTTTCCCACCTTGTTTTCACTTTATTGCCGGATGTCAATTTGCAAAACAAAGTTTATGGAGGATTCAAAATGGAAATATAAACTGATATGGTTAAAAATAACCTCCCTCCCAGCGAACCCACAAAACAAATTAAAAACTTCATAACAGGAAGCAAGCTTGTGAAAGACTATTATCACAAAACAAACAACAAAAAGTAAACATCCGTATCAAAAGGAAAAGAGACAAATTGTACACACCAACTGCTCTGTAGTCCTCAACGACGAGTTCTGTGTTTGTGTCTTTATAGGCAATGTCAAACTCCAGCATGCGAACTCTGCTAGGTGGAGGGGGGCTCCGTGAGCGGAGAGGCTCGAAGGCGTGAGGGACTGAGGTGCAGGGTGCTACTCCACTGAACTGAACTACGCTTGGCCTGCATCAACAAGAATGTGAGTTCATGCAAATTAAAGGGAAATAAAAGTTTGTTTCTGACCAAAGGGGGGGGGTTTAGGTTCCGTTGAGAGAGATATCAAGGGAATTTGTCATACGGCAACCTTTCTCACTAAAGGGCATTTCTATAAAGGAATCAGATCCAAACCATTTACAAGTGGAAACAAAACCAAGGGAAGTCCTGGACTCCAATTTACAAAGCACTAAATAATAATACCACCATAGCGATTTGCATTGTGACATCACACTTTGCAATAGCAGTTAAGATTGACATACATCTGTAGCTCTTTGTGAAATGGATCCCTGGATCTTTGTTGTCTGTCGTGCACCTCCAGATTATATTTTTTTAATGGATGTTTGAGGTTGAAGTTTATTCCGTCTTCGTCATAAACAAATATACTAAGAACATGAAGAACAGGTCAAGGCTTAAATTGCCTTGTTGCCCTTTGGTCATTGTGTTGGTGCCCTTTGGTCATTGTGTTGGTGCCCTTTGGTCATTGCCTTGGTGCCCTTTGTTCATTGTGTTGGTGCCCTTTGGTTGTTGCATTGGTGCCCTTTGGTCATTGCCTCAGTGCCCTTTGGTCATTGCCTCGGTGCAAGAACGAAGCATCAGGCCTGCAAGAGAAACTTCATACATATGTTGGTCCAAATATCCTGCATTTTACCTCTAAAGTAATCCAATGCACATGACTGGTTGTCCACAGGATGTTCAGCTACAGTAAGCGATGATTTTTGCTTAAGGTAAGCAAAGCTGGCTATAGAATTTGAACTGCTGATGTAATCTAAAATCCAAGAGATGCTACAAAAACTTACATAAGCCCCTGGACAGGTGCTGATGGTAGTTCCATTGGCATTGAGTCTGGTACTGAATCGGGTTCTTGGGCCCCCATAACAGACACCACAGCTCTCTGTAAATCCCACTGGCTCTGTTCCAGGTGGGCTAAACATTCTTCAAAATTCTCAATTCCTGTGCACGCCTGTAGCAAAATGAACAAGAATTGTATCTCCAATGTTATTCAATATAAAATGTAGAAAATAGAAGTAGCTCTTTAAAACTGCTTACCGCTTCCCAGGTTGTATCGTAATTTGGGTGTGGTCCCTGGCTACGTACAACATGTACAATTGGCTTCTAACTGGCACCCACGAACAAAGATGACTAATACTATAGGGAGATTGCCAACATAGGGCTGGATAGATCAGTTGGTAGAGTGCCGGTATGTTAATCCGGGGGTGGTTGGTTCAAGTCCCGCTCCAATCAATTTTTCTTTGATAAAACCCAAATTATTAATATAAAAAGTTGTATGGTGAAATTCCTATGAAATGTTAATATTTTGATGCTTTCTTCTACTGAGCTGTGTAATGTGTACAATGGCAAATAACATGGTCCGTACTGTGGCTGGTTGTGGCTGGCTGGGCTGGTACTTAACCCCCGACCCTACTCCCCGAACATTGAAAGTAATTATAATTTCTTCCTTTTCTTCATTCCCTAATGGCACTCTGTATAGTTCATGACTTTGGAGTAGCTAGATCAAAACTATTTACCGTTAACAAAACACAACAAAAACAAAACAGCACCCAAAATATGCAACTTCAATAATGCTCAACTTCATCAGAATCGATGATAGCAAAAAGGAACAATTTAAACTGTTTCCCTTTAAATGGTATAATGGGACAGGAAGTCTAGACTGGGACGTAGCCTAAATTTATGAAAGGTCAAGAAAGGTCGACAGGAATGCTTTTCATTTAAAGAGATAATTACACTGTCCTTAGAAGTGAAACGCCCGATAACCTAAAAGAAAATTTCCCAGACTTTGTGATAATGCTTTGGCATCTGAAGCCAAACCAACATACGTACGTACGTACATTGTACGTACACACATACTGATTGGAGACAAAATCTTTTTGGGGGTGCTATTTTCTACTCAACAGGTTTATGAAATTGGGCCTAGGGCTTTAATTAAAGACAGACAGATAAAGGCTAAGCCAGAGCCAAAGCCAAACACATTAAGGCCAAAGCCGTTGTTTTCCAAAGGGCCTGGAGTTGTCCAGCGTTTAGTTTACTGGCCTTAGGCTAAAATCACTGGCCTTGGGCCTAAGATAAATTTCCAGCCCTGGTATATGTGTTGGGCCTGTATGCATAGATCATGTAGTGGGAGAGGTAGACTAGTTCAACCATATAGCAAATATGTCAACTAGTATTGCTGATAATACAGCCACTACAACGTGATGTTTGGGTTCAATTTGAGAAAAGTTTGAAATTATTTTTGTTTAGACCCAATTTTAGAAAAACACACTTTTTAAAAATATTATACGTTTCTTTTTAATATGATCAAAATAAGTGATATCTGAAGCTTTTGCATTGTGTGGATAGCAAGAAGTAACTAGTTTATCGGTGACAACGGGCCTGTGAGAGGGCAAGGTCATTTGGCCACAGCCACTCCCATTTAAGGGAAATTTTTTTAAGGGGACACCAAGGCCACGACTAAGTCAATAGAGGCCAGCCGTGGCCTCCATTCCAGACCAGTCACAACTACATGAATGTAATCTATTCTATGAAGAAGTTCTGGACTGATAATAACCAGTGGTGAGTGAACAGGAACATAAGGTTTATGAAGAGAGTGCAGACTTTGTCACTCTGTCACTGTTTGTCACTCTATTTGTCACTGTTTGCCACTCTGTCTGTCACTCTGTCACTGTTTGTCACTCTGTCACTGTTTGTCACTCAGTTCATCTTCAGCACTCAGCAGAGTACCAGCTCTATTCTCTTACTGGTTCTTTCGCAACCATCACAAATGTTACCCCCGCAAATCTTTCTACATCCTCTTTGCCAAAATAAAGGATTCAGAAGAACTGAGTGCTTTCGGCCCAAATAACAACAGCTTAACACCGAGTCAGGTATTCCAATCTTATCAAAGCATGAACAATACGGTATGAAGTGACATAGGAGAGGTGGATATTGGAGGTTTGAGATCACCTGTAGGCAAGTGGGCCTAAGGACTCCAAGGGAGTCAGAGTTTTAATAGATGAGATTACATTCATACGGTTGTCACTCGTAATAAGCTAGTTACATTTTCTTATGATCAATAATGTTGGCTGAGCAGAAATTTGTTGATTATGTTGTACTAAAGCCAAGACTTTCTCTCACAAAGAAAATACTCCCCAGCCAAAGTGTTTTTTCAATGGTAGCCACACCCCCAAAAACATTGAATTAAAAAACAAAAACCAAAACAACAAAAAACCAACATAGCCAGGGGTGAGGTAAATGCACATCAAACATAATGTGTAAAAATTACAATTTTAATTTTCGATAGGAAGTAATTTGTAACTGAACCACAGGGAGGTAGCCCGTAGCCCCACTATTCATAAATAGTGACAATAGGCTGGACTTCCTACACTGAGCCAAGGGAGTCTAGTATACTGGCATTATTCATACGACATGTACATGTATAGTGTTAGACCACACGGGTGTTATTTCCTTCCTCCATAACACCATCTGACTATGGTATGGAGGAAATTAAACAACTGTCGGACAAATTAGATATTCAAGTTAATGGGAAACAGGCATACCAAGGAAAGGATGCTATAAAAGACTGCCATTTTTCTCACTTATTATCCCAAACCCCCCCAAACATATTTACCAAGATATTAATATGTAACAATACAAAACAGAATAACATGTCAAATTTGAAAATGGCATCGGATTCATTACAGCACTCCGTCTAATCCCTACTCATGCTGAAATATCCTATCTGTAACAGGCTTCAGCAACATCAACCAACTCGCAACCTACGTTTTTCCTCACGCAACCTTCTCCTCGAACTACGGGCAAACACTAATGCAGGAGACTGAGCCTTCTCCAATGAGGGCCCAGTTCTGTGGGATCCACTTCCTGATACTATAGCTGCACATGCAGAAGAGTAAACTCAGTTGAATCATTCAAGAAATTGCTCAAGACCCACTTGTTTTGTCGACAGTGTTTTTTATGTTTGGGCCACCTTTGATCTTGATTTTGACCTGTGTTGGACACATACTTATTACTAGCGCTTTACAACCTCTGGAAAAGGCGTTCTACAAGAGCGTACTTATCATTATTTTTATTAATATGAAATTACATCTTTCACTTGAATACAAAAGAAACTAACATTATTTAAGGCCTACGCAAGTTTATTTTTAGTCATACAAAATTATCTAAAAAATGATGAGAGAAAAATTATTACTAAGTTAAATCATAATGAATACTCAACTTAGCACTTACTTAGCTCTAACCATGCTAACCTGTCTAAGACGTTCCCAAGATAAAGTAATAATTTTGATTATACCAAGTGAAAAGGTATCCATCGAATACAGCACTTTTAACATAGAAGCCTACACAAATTTACATGACTCATTTATCATTGCGCAGCACACAGAAGATAAAGGGAGGCACAGTGAATATGATCAATACTGCATGCTACAGTACAGTGCTACCAAAAATACGTGTGTTGTGGACAAGATCAGCTGTGTCATCGACGAACCATCGACAAAATAAGAAGGGTTGTTTTACAACAATAAAACGACCAGAAATCCAGACAAGACTCGGCTATTGAAGAGTTAGACCCAAATTAATGAAATGATCAAGAAGAAATAAAATATTCCCCCGATATCCAGAATAACCACTCAAAATTTTACCTGAAAATCTGCCAGAATTTCTTCTCTGTTGGCCGCCATTGTTGTGGTCTTTCGTCACTGCTTAAGCATGCGCATAATAAACAAGTCGTCATAGTTCGCAATCACTGTAGAGGGCGCTACAATGTTTACATTGTCGGCAAAGTTCTTTTGTTACGAAAAAATGACATAACAAGTCTGGGCCAGTCTTGGGGAACTTCATGTTTGTTGTCAAATAAATACCGTAGTTACTCATTGTCAACGTCCTACTAGTACTAACGACTTTTACAACCGAAATTCAATCTAAAAAAATATTCTGTGTGTTGGAAACAAAAAACAAACAAACAAAAACTCTAAAAACAAAGAGCGGTAAGTTCCGGACTATTTCCACTGACGCGTAAAGTTAATTTCAACATGTTTTTGTACTAAAAATAAACGGGGCTTATCATGTCTCAACTTGTCCATGAAATCACGGTGCATTCCCAATGACAGAAACTTGGACCTACTGACGAAAACAACTGAATTGTTGTCGTTAACTGTCGGATAATTGACAGTTTGAAGCAAAAAAACTAGCATATATTAGGTCTTCTGAGTGCACTTTTCTCCGTGAGCGCGGGAAGCACAAGGAAAATTTTCCCGCGCATATAGGCCTATCTGGTTGTAACAAGAAACACTTGGTAAGTAGGTGTAAATGACATATGGTAATTTCGTGTTTACAGTTATATCTAATTTGAATACACTAATACAACAATACAAGTACTCAAGTGGTGGTACGACTGCCACCATACACCAACATCAATATGATTATGTCCATTCAATTATGTCCATAAGAAAATCATAATGTTTTCCTAAAGTCCAAAACAGTTCGCAAATATAAGTCAAGGTTAAGTTGCTGGTTAAATTCGACAAAAACAAAGGAGGAAAATACCACTAGTCTCGAAACGAAAATTTAAGGGCAGTCAGGATGGCTCGGTGGTTTTTCTCTGACTTCGCCTGTGGACCCCGGTTCGAATCCAGGACCTTGAATGTGGATTGGTTTTTCAGCCTTTACCTGTTTACATAGGATTTTTGACAATCAGATAAACTGTTTCGGACGTAAGATGTAAAGAGCAATGGTGTGAAGCCTGACCATAAAGAAAGGTTTTCTTAAAACAATCTTGACACTAAAGAGTAGCAATTGCTTAGACCCCGCCCCCCACACACAGAACGAGGCAGCCGTTCTTAAAATTAATCATACTAATAAATCAGTTAAAACAAAAACCAAAGCAAACGGTAGCAGCAGCAAACACAGAAACAAAACGTTGAAAACCATTGCATTCAAAGAAGACAACAACAAATATCAATCACAGAAAACGAATTGTTTCTATCTTCATTTTAATCACTCACCAATTATGTTATAACTTTGGACTGAATGCAAATTCCTTAGATCAATTTACATTGTTTACGAAATTATAGTACGGTGCACACTTTCCAACAAAATTCTCAAAAGTTGCTGTCTACAATGTCAAATCTGCGGATTGAAATCTGGTCGTTACTACGTACTTACTCCTACGGTTAACCCCGCAAATTAATATTGCATTCATGAATATTCATAAAGGTCAACGCAACCCCGCTGTCATGGTGTAGATTAAAGGGACGTACAAGATAAAGACGAAAACCGCCCACTCAGCGACTGATGGAAAAACTTCCGTTGTTATGAACAAGCCCACACATGCCTCGTGAAAAACATGTTGCTACAAGAAAAGTTTCTAATAAAATTAATAAAGGTCCCATAGAAGGATAAAATATCATCAGTTTGAGTCAGCAGGCCATGGTAACTGTGGAGAGCGCGTGCCACTTCATACAGTGGGAGTAAAGTAGCAATCGGTAACGAAGTTTGAGAGTTGTTTAAACAAATTGAATTCAGGGAAATTGCTACCATGACAGTCTCTGTAAGTTTGACATTTTCGGTGTTTGAGTGTCGTCAGAATTCATGGCAGGATAAAAATGAAACAACTGATGGTAAGCGGCCAATGACCCTGGATTTTCTATTGGCAGATAGCGGTAAGTTCCATACAAGTCTGCGTTGGTTCGTCAAGGTTGAGTATAGACGGATCAATCAATGACATCATACTGTATTTAACTATGACATCGCCACTTTCGTGGTCATTGATTATTGTTCGGAGTCGCCCTCTGACAAGGGGGGGGGGTGTTTCACAAGGAAACAATGTTTTGTTCATCCGAAGTAAACAGTTTTATTTCCCTGCTGTACACAATGAACTGATGTGAATAATGTGCATTTTATTTAGTGTATTTGTCAACACAATAAACTGGGGTAGGCCTAGGCCTAATAACACAGAACGAAGCAAACTTTGCCTACGCCCCCTGGGCTGGACTTGTCTACTTTTGTCGTGGTTGATGAGACGGTTAGACGTGTAGTCTGGAAACGTGTGTACTGTAATGATATTGTGATCAATATCACGCGATTGGTAGGAACTATCGAGAAGAAAATGGTGTAAAATTACATCTCAAAATTCACTGAAATATATCAATATCAATAAAACACTTTTCCGTCTAAAGAAACATTTCCATGTTCATCTTAGCTTTGTTCATGTGCATCCGGCGAAATAGTATGACTTTTGGCCGAACAAACGCCACAACGAAACATAAATTGTTGTTTGTTTTTAAAGTTTGGTTGTGATGTATTTATTGAAAACTAGATTCTACGCATATGAATTTATTATCAAAAAATTGTGATTTGTAATATACCAACTGCTGCGTTCCCACATTTGAAACACAAAAGGACAAAAGGACAAAAGGAAAACACGTCTGGTATATCATTGTACACTGAGGCACCATTGTCTGTGCTATTGTACAAATACCTGTTAAGAAAGTTCATTGTTTGACTTCTGGTGGTCATTATGTGACGTTATTCTCGGAGTTTTAAGAGCATGCATTAATTCTGTTTACATGCCTTTGACATACAGCCCTATTCTATATTTAGAACACGACGTCACTTCAACAACATCCCCGTTGTGAGGATAGCCAATGAACGGAAGTCTTATGGTGGTTGGTAAAGGGTGATTGGTTGAAAACTGTATCTGTTTGTCATAGAAAGCACCCTTTCGACTGACTTCGCGGTTATCTTCTCACAATAATTATGCCCAGGTATATCTAAAAAGGTCACAGCGCAAAATAGTACATGACGTAACTAGTCAAGGCCCCGTCTGTAGCAGGTGTAGGTGCGACTGCATGTCATTACTTTTGATCAGTTCTGTTTTCTGTTTAATACACATTTGGTTTTGTATTCCAGATAAATAACGGGGTAAACATAAATATATAAATGTATATAAAAAATAAAATAAAATAACTTTATATTAATATTAAAATTTAACATTAATCACATGAGAAATACAGTCAAATTTGAGAAATATACTAGAGCAGATAAGTGATTGAATTGTGCATTCGACGATACTATTATTGAACTTAGCATAAAAGGCCCCCCTTCCCTTCCCTTCATGTCACGAGAAAGGTAGTTAGCTTTAGGGCCATTGCAGATAATTTAGTTCTTTGAAAAAATATAGAACAATCTGCGACAGCCATAAGCCTATAATCACGACATACTCGTACTGTTTGTATCGTCAAAGGCAAACTCACAAATATTTCAACTATCTACATCACTCAAAGGCGTTTGACGACCCAAAAAATCACCCCTTGTTATAAAATAACAAAAGGGTAGCATTTCAAGCAAACATTTCTTAAGATAAGTTTTCCACCATGATGACAATCTTAATACCATGTAAGTTATGTGCGAATTAATGGACAAAATTAAATCGTTTTTAAGAATTTGAATTAAAGTGCTAGCTTTGTTACATTTGATAACGGTATAGATAATCGGCCCTGAAGCAAAATAAAGAATTAGACTTAAATGTTAACAACCAATAAACACAACCTCTCGCGAGTGCATTTTTAAATCTTAAAATTAGCATATGTTCCCTCCAAAGTATTAGATGGAGACAAAGGACAAGATAGGTAAATGTCGAAAAGGAATTTATTAGTTTAACATCTGAAAGCCCCCGATCGTATAAGTTTTTACACAAATTTTCTGGAGAAAAAACCCCAAACAAAAAACAACACCAAGGAGGGATTTTTGATGGCAAACACCCACATGTTCCTACACGTGGAGGTAACAGTGTGTGAATGTACTGTGAATCACAACACGCCAACGCAATTTTATGGTTCCCGAAAGTTAAAGCCAAACTCAGTGAAGCATCCCATCTACCGATTATCAAGATCAGAAGCTGATGTAGTTTTCTATTAAAAACACTGACGGGTTGAAACGGTCAACTGTGTTTTAAAAGTCAACGGTACGTCAGGTTGGCGGGAGAAAAACAAGCCTTGTCACTGAGGAGACGAGCTCTATACGCAAATAATCTGGACGAGGTTTATTTTGCTTTCCAGACACATCGTTTTATTTTGCTTTTAGTTCTGATCTGTTGGGTCGAAGTTGTACGGTTTTATGTTTGCAAATTAATTGACACTATTGTAAGAAAATTAATAGGCAAGTTACAGGTATATCGTGCATATCAAATTCAAGTTGTTTTTGTAGTAGGAGGCCCAACTTGAAAATAACCTAAACTTGTTTAATTGAGCTAGACGATACTTACAGTGCGTGTGCCAAGTCTGATTGACCTATTGAAGATTTGTCATGACATGGAGCTCTCTATACGTCTATGCTTATGGATGCGCCAGATTGTTTGCACTCTTCGTCGTTTACGGGAACTCGCTTACAGTTTCTGAAAGATACGTCTCTATTAAACACTAATGTATCTTTTGTTCCTTCTACAACTGAAGACCTGTCGGTCGTCATGGCGGACAACACCAATCAACACCTAGGTACGGATGCACAAAACGAATTCACAAGAGCTGCTGCTAACGGGAATCTTCAGCGACTGCAGGAGCTCAGTGGCCACCAGGATGTCAGTATCAACGGCCGTAACAAATATGGAAGGACCGCGATTCAGGTAAGAGATTGGAGTTTGAAGGTATTTTTTGAGTAAAAATACTCTCATTTTTTATACAAACACACCCTCCAACCAACCTGTAGAAAGATCATTGGATAAAGTTGTTTTGTATTATAGCCTACACTTTAAATTAACATTGATTCAGCGTTAGACGCAATAATACAGTCTGCTGATTGTGATTTCTAAGTTAGAAATCTAAACCATTCATCATCACAATTCGGTTTTGAAACAAGAAAACTGATTTATGTTTTTGTCATGGATTTTGTATATGCATGCATGTTTAGATTGCGGCAATTAAAATAAGCAATCGACCTTTGAGGTCTTCAAATGCTATTTTCTTGGCAGTTTTTGAGGTGATTTTTTTCGCTTGAGGGTTAGTATAAGTAGTTTGAATTTTATACTGAGAATCTAACAGGTCAGTTTATTACAAATTCCGCGAGACGTGCACGGATATCAGTAGCAGGTTGAAGGACCAGCCTTTATAGCTTCTTAGCCCCATCACATGGAAGAAGATAGAATAATGTCTGACCCTCGGTCTCTTTATAAACGCCGAAAACGACAATCATTCGTGTTTAATTCCCCAGGTCATGACGATGACTCGACCGGAAGTGGCTGAATTTCTACTGGGGTTGGGTGCAAATCCCAACGAGCCCGACCCGAACGTAGGTCGAACGCCACTGCACGACGCGGCTGAACACGGGCATCCAGAAACCGTTGAATTGTTGCTGAGGTACGGGGCAGACCCAAAGCTGAGGGACATTGCCAGGGGTAACATACCGGCTCATCTGGCCGCAGGGGAAGGTCGACCTCTTAGGGCAAGTACTTCTATTAATCTTAGCCTTACTTTGCTTGGTTTCATGTATGTACCCCTATTCTTCCACATTGATCATAGGTGGCCTTTACCCCTCTTCTTCAACACTGATCATAGGTGGCCAGACTCTTGTTTGCTGTCAGTGTCGATCATTAAATTTGGTGTGCTGATTTCTCTCCAACAGATTTTAGAATTACTGTCGAACGGCTGCACTCTCCGGGAACGGAACAACGCTGGACTTACGCCACATGATGTGGCAATAGCCAATAATAACGAAGAAGCTGCAGAATGGATCGCCAGTTATCACAGTACGTGAGTAATCGTTCCTGGTAGAGGGCGCTGTTCCGTGCAGTCATTGCGCATTCTTTACACCCTGGAACATTTTCTACCAGCCTAGGTGCAGTATATTGGGTTGATTGTAACTAACTACAACAAAAGTGTTATATTTATAAAAAGTACAATATTTGTGAAGCCTACAGAGGATGTCAGAAGTTCAGCGAATTCTTCCATTTATTTTCCTTCATATAATCTTAATAATCGATACAAACGTTTAGTATAGGCTAGTGTTTGAAGTTGTGCATGGTGAGACTAACACTTGCAATAACACCGTGATTGAGTTGATTTGTGGTTCTCAAACGCACACTGATCGTCTTCATCAAATGTCTTTACCAACTATTTCTTTGTTTGATTTCTCTGCTAGGTTCGGGTAGAGGATTTCGACTGATGCATCTATGCCGACTCACCGTTCATCAAGTACTTGGCACACGGCGCTTGTGTAGAATACGGGAACTCAGCAACTACCCCTTGCCAGATCTCATAGTCGACTATCTAAAAACGTGTCGGTAATTGTAACAGTTTGAAAATAAGCTTAAAGTGTTATTTATACCTTTTCTATTTTGACGTCATCCAAGCGCCATCTTAGAGGAAAACCGATTATGAAACAATGGACATTTCGTTGCACAATTTACCAAACAATTTTGCGCTTACAGCTAGGCGCTCTTTAAAGCAGCCACATACATCTATGGGCCGCAGGTGCAGAATTAACTCCGCATTTGTATACGCGCGGTGCGCAGGATGGACAAATGAACAACGAGGGCGAGGGCGCCCTACTTAAGTGACGTCATGTGCTTAAGTTGCTATAAAACTGAAACATCCTCATGCTTACATTTAGTGGTAATCGATTAAAAATGAGGCTGAGCTGTACATACAAAATCTATTTGTAATAAACAGTATCAAATTGGTTCTAGGCGAATAATGGACGTGCAACCTCACAATGGGGATTGGTACCGCCTACACTGCAGTGTTTGAGGGTTCCAAAACCAGTCTCAATAATGACCAGTTATACGCCAGGTCCTCCGTGCATGACGTAGGCTCTTTCATGATGCCCATTTACGAATTCTTAATTGGTCAAGATAACTTGCCCCGAAGATACTTTTATAAACGCTGCTGCGGACGACGTGGGTTATGCAGGAAGTCAAGGTATTCGTTGTAAGCGCATATTTCAGCCGATACGTGTTAAAATAACAAATACGTTACCCTATTGTACGCATTTATTGAATATATTCTCATTTGGGCAACGGTTGATACCATTTTGTAACGTTGTGACGGCAAGCACGTCGTGACGTCATGCATACTGTGACGTCATGGAGTGAATGCTGTGGCATTATAGCCCTCACCTATCAAGGCACCTTTCCCATCTGGTCTCAATCTTGCTCCAACTCTCTCCCTTGGTTCATTGTGTTGATCTTGATACATCTCTGTCCGTCTGTCCGGACCAGATGCTTCCAGAATCTGCAATCATGTCCTAACCTGAGCCAAATATAAGCAGAAATGTAGTTTATAAATTAATTTTGCTTTGAAAGCTGTAAAACTGTGAAAAACAAAAACAAAAAACAAACACCCAACAACAAAAATATTACGTTTTATGCTGTCTTATTAGCCAAAAAAAATTGCGCTGAAAAAAATAGAGTTTGAGCTATAAGCAAATTTATGGGCGAAAGTTAAACCAAACGATGAACAAAACACAAACAATTCAAAAGTAAGTTTAAAAATAAGCAAGTAAAATTGTACTGTGGGCTGTCTCGTGCAATAACAAACAGTAAAGCATAATTGTTTCTTATAAATTGTATAGTGGTGTTGTAAATACAATGCAGAAGTTCAACTGGAATTGTTAATATATATAATTTACACCATTTAACTTTAATAGCATGTAAACAAATAGCCAAAGTTATTTACTAAAAACAATGTTAAAAATTATTTTTAAAACAAATATAGTCACACATTTATCTGGGTGTATGGATTAGGTCGAATATTAATGTAATTATTTAAATAATAAACGGGTTTATTATCGAATAAAAGCCAGAGATAAAATCGGAGGCAATATTGATGACTGTAGTAGATCTTTGTTCTTTTATTCAATTACAAATCCCCCCACACAATATTTATTTTAAAATCTTTCTGGTTATGAAACCAAGGACCCTAAACAGTGACTAGCTCTGTAACCCGTTCGACAACTGCGATGGCCATGGTGTCTAAATATCTTTCTCTAGGCACGTTCTGTCTGTAGGCCAAATTCCATACTTGCATTACCAAAGGCACGATCCCTAAAATACTTTCCTTACCTAGGCGCGCCTGATTATCATAATGTGTACGCTCTCAAATTCTTTTGAATTATAACGTTTCTGTAGTCATGCAAATAATAGATTGTGTAATTATGACAAGTTATTACAACCTGGGGGTTCTTTGCCTCAACTTTTGAGAAGATTTGATAAATTTAGGCTTTAAAGTTGGTCCTATTTGTACTGGAAATTGCTTCATGAAAACTGGCAGTGTTTTGTTCAGTACATTTAATTGCGCCCTCTCTTGAAAATAAATAAACAACTAAGTCAATGTATTCCATTTAACTAACAGTGCGCCCTCATTGTCGTTGTGAAGCTAACAAACTTGAGCCATCACAGATTCATTGTTCCGCTACCCCAGAGATCCATGAGTTCCATTCATGGGTTATCCATTACATTATTACATAGGGAAGTCCAAACGAGTAAAGATTCTCAAGTCTCAGAAGACGAAGGAAATTCAACAGAGTTGTCACGTTTTGTCTGTGCCTCTTTGTGTTGTCTTTGACAGTGTTACACACCGGAGACACGTTTTTAAATTACCAACCTCCTGAGCTGTGTATTAACAGAGTTGCGATGGAGGGACCAGTTTTCTTTAGTCTTCGGTTGCTGGACGCCATTTTCGGGCAAATAATTAAGCAGTCTAGTCTGTTACCCTGTGTGCACACATTGGCCGACAATAGCTTCTATAGTCGCAAGTTGTCACAACTCTCTCACTACACAGCTCTGTGATCAACAAGATCCCCAAAAAGAAAAAAGAAGAAGAAAAGAATGAATACTAAAAAAAAAACCACCCCAAAATACGACAACAGTTAAGGGAATCAATAATATTTCTAAACTAATCAAAAAAAGAAGGGAAAAAGAAGAAGAAGATATACATAAGCATAAAAACAGACAAATCAATTTGTGTGATTGATTTACTTTGTTTGTGTCAGTGTTTTTTTTTTCTTCTTCTTGTGATTGCTTATGCGTGTCACACACGAACAACTTACAGAGGAAAAAGATAAACCGACGCACAATCCAGGTATGGCTGTAATGCAAAAATGCAGGAATAGTAAGTATAAAAACAGTTCATCTGAAAACCGACTGACTGTAAAGTTGATACCATCACCAATCGTTCAGAGAAATGTGCCTGTCTGAAACACTGGAGTCAAGAAAACAGCATATGGTGACCCCACAAATCACCGTTTGTTATTTCGATTGCTGGAATTAAAACAAGCCCAAGTGGCTAGTGCACAGAATCCCCGACAAACGTTTGTCTTTGTTTTCACACGTGACTAACTTTAAGATTGGTGCACCGAGGCATTTTATTTTTACACTTTCCTTAGTTATCCAACGACACGTCAATCAAAAAAGTTGACCTGTCAACTTCACTATAAATCACTCAGTCATCCAGGAATATTAAAATCCATTAAAGACTTGCAGTCGAAATCCGCAACTCCGTTGCTATGTGTATTTAAATCCCTTCCTACCTTTTACATGTTTGAGGAAAAACGCAACCACCTGCTACTCGCACCCCCAACCGGCGACAGAATACACATTCCAGGGTTTCCGGGACGACCGCGCACCTGTGACCGTGGACAATGGGTGCTGGTTGGGCCGCGTAGGAACGCGATTGACCGGGAGCATTTGGGGGTTGGCCACGGTAGATGGACAAGCCGCCGAAGCTAGAAACTGTGTCAGAGTTCCGGTATGTGTGACGCACGTTTGTTTCCCCCATGTAAGCACTTGGGTCCCTGTGTGGTTTTGATGTACTTAGTTCGACCTGCATGCTTAAGTTTCAATCACTAACTGCTGATGTTCTTTAATTTCAGATTAAAATATTCCTGTTTAAAAAAATTACATTAAAATATTTACCTTTCCACTTTGAAGAGAAAACAAAATACATATAACGGTAAATGCCGTGCCTGGGGGCCCAATAGTTTTTTTAACAGTGCAAGCTAAATGAAAAACAAAGCTGGTCGAGTAAATGAGCAATTGTGAATTTAATCTTAAAGAGAAATACATCTTAGAAGATGACTCTCCGTGTATAGTCTTCTTTATTTACCACCAGTAGGCCTTCTGTTACCACAGTTCTATTCTTCTTGTCATTTGTAACTTTTTGCCAAACTATCACAGAAAAACAGTTGCCAACTTTTTCTGTTTAAGCAATTTGTAGTTTTGTTTAGGTAAGAACAGGAAAAATGCCACTAAAGTTATGTCTTGCTATATAACTTTATACACAGTGTATTTCATATTTATTATAAACTTGAATTTTTTCCGGGATCCTTCCCGCCAAAATGTGCGTTCCACCAGTCCAACTTAAGCCTCAGCGTCAGCAGCAGTACAGCATTCTCCTGAAGACAAACGGAGTAAGTTCGAAACGTTGAGACCACGTCTCTTTTCAAAGCCAACACTCCTTCCAAAGAGATTTATACATGACCCGCAGATTACTGCAATAGTTTCGTCTTACCATCAACATCATGCAAAACTTCAAACATCGCTTATTATTCAATACGTTTAATCTTCAAACCCATGGAACATGAAAATCTCTGTAAAAATACGAGCACGGCATCTCACTGCATATTTAACACGTTCACAAGCCTGTTGATAATGCTCCTGTGCACTCTAGTGTAAGATTTGATTCAAATAATACTAAAACACAGCCATATTTTGCCGCCATTCATACTTCAAATTCAAATTCTATACGTCACACATTGTCTTCAACCTCAGTTTCAACCCTCTGATCACTCTCATCACATCGCTTTCCGCTCACCCCCGGCACGGTGGTAGATATTATAGAAGCCTTACAAATTTAATCCTTTCACCAAAACATGCTCAGCAAACACCAGCTCTTCAGCCGAACAAAACCCACCCTATAGAAGCAGTGAAAAATTACAGCAAGAGAAAGTCCCAACAAAAGCCTGTACAAATAACCCATGCAGAATACACAGCCACTGGCTAGGCGTAAAGCCGAAAAGTTCACTTGGAAGATTTTCTCTTTCAGACGGAGTACACCGATTACGGTGGAGTTTCTTTTTGATTTGATTTTTCAAGCAGGGGGCCGTTCGGAGAACAATAAAGAGATTATGATTTCTGTTTGTTGTTGCTAGAGTGATACATTAAGTTGCTAAATATGAAAACGGCCGACAACAATCCTCTGCCGATAATCTGCTGTGGATCGATGACTCGCCAGGGATTGACATAGTCACTGCTTGTAGTTATACACATAGCAGAGTATAATGTTATTTAAGTGAGAGCGAGAGAGCTTTTAAAAATCAAAGTGTAATGTTGATCCGGAGATAATGAAAGCGAGCCCCCCCCCTGTAAACAATGCCTATATGTCTTGGTCACATTTCTTATAGCACTGTAATGTTTTGAGCAGTAAAGTTATAAATTATTTATTTCACAATCTTTCAAGGACTTCCACCAGGGCCCTGCTTAGACTGTTTACGCAGACACTATTGCTTAACAGTCTTCTGCTAAGCAACAATAAGCAAGAAACCAGTCACAGGTAGTACATGAGATGAGGTATTTTGGTATCACATTTCGACGCTAGCAGAGCGTTGGTAATTTTGCAACAGCCAAGTAGTTTTCTTTTTATCACTTTTTTGATTCTATGCAACCAAAATCGGTTAGCCAAACTGTAGCCTATCTAGAATGACTATTAGTTAAAAAGTTAATTTCCCAAGTATTACCATTGCCATACATTATATTGATTCAAAGAGTGTATGAATGACAAAAGCATCACTGTCAGTTTAGTTTATCATTACTGAGTATGAAACATGCAATTCTAAACCTAGGAGGATTTCGTTTCAGCAAAACATGGAAAGCATTTGGAATACGGTTTATTACAGTCAGTGGTAAAACACGAACCTAAAGTGAAATGATCATTACCACCAGTGGATGTTTCAGGAACATTTCAAAATGGCTGCCGGAACTGTAGCTGACGTCAGAGTCGGCACCGGAGACAAAGCTGAAACATAAACCCGGACAGTTGTTCACAACAGACCAATGCAGTGATGATGTCCATCATTAAGATTGACGCATGCGGTATTATCATGTCTAAAATACATGTTACGAGTATGTGTGGTTGTTACAAGAACCCGCGATTTACTCGACGTTTCAATCAGTATGATCTGATTTTCGTCAGGAGATTGCTAGATTACAACTGGGAGTACTCAGACAAGTCTATGTTGTTTTCGAGACCACGGCTTCTACAAGTGCAAGTTTTCAAACATGATACTGACGAAGTCTAAGCCAAAGTTACCGTTGTTTCGAAAAGGGCATATGTTCCCAAATACATGAAACGATATAAGCCACACGTAACCAGACTACTCCACACATCCTCTCTCAGGTTTACGTGAGGTTGCATGTAAAACAAGATGGATGCTTACAGCTCTTTTGTGGCTCTTACTTGTATGTTTGTGCCGACTCTAGCACTCCTATCTGAACGAGACAGCTTGTTCATACGTGGCTCGCCATACACAGTTCTGTACAACTATCGCTTTTGGGCACAAGGGAAAACTACAACGCCACCTTCTGCCAACCGTATGTTCCAAACACATGGAATTAGCGACATCCCGTATGTACGACATCAGAATGAAATGTGCTGGATCAATGAACAATGCCGAGAAGGATAGAAACCAAGTATCAATATCAAAGCTGTATTTATAAGGTCATTGGTTTTATGGGGGTAGTATTTTGTACTACAGTAATTCCCGTGTAGATAGGAACGACAGGTGGCACTGGAAATGTAGACGCATCTCGTGTTACGTAGAAACTTCAGAACGTCTTGTGTGTTTCTCCGTCAATCCCTCAGTGCATCGAAGTGATGAAGATGGCCAACGATGATGCCGACAGGGCAAAGCGATATTAAGTGACGATTAAAAACTCATTCAATGACAGTTACGGTGTTTGTTTTGCCCGGGCTGCTACCCCCACCGCGGTGCACCGTGGACTCGTCCTGTTATCAAGGTGGCAGATGGACGGGACCAGAGGAGGGTCGGACCCGGCCCGGTTGTTACGGGGACGGAAACGGCGTGGGGTCTACGGGTATTTTATGACTCATTAGTCGATGTTACAACACTTGAACCGGAGAGAAATGCGTCATAGGGTGGCATGGAAGAGCGTGGACAGAATGTCCAATCGCTCGGCGAGCTTGGTCCACTTTGTGGTACACTGAGGACTTGAACAGTCGCAAAATGTTAGCACATGTTTCAAGAGTTACTGCATGGTCCACAGGAACCTAAATACTTTAAATACCGAACCCAACCAAGCTGCCCGTGGGTTGCTCTCCGCTTGACTTTTACAGCATCAAAAAAGCAGAATTAAAATAGTCTTTCATTTTATTTCATTTATTTGAAATATTTACTGCATAGTCACAGAAACATTCAACCTGCTTTTTCTGGCATAAAACTTAGTGTAACAAAGACGACACTGTTGAATAAGGTTGGTCCCGTGCATGCATTTTTACCAGCACCTTTCTTTCAGTGTAGGCTACGGGGTACCAAGCCAATTTGTAAGTGCCGCATTATACAGAACTATGACATTGGCTAATGGCTATGGTGTACTGGAACACTGGTAGGAGCCATTCTTCATCCATTCTGCATCCATCAGTCGTAGCCATAGCCGTAGCCGCTGAACCATCAGCCATAGCCGAAATCGCTTAATTCAGACAGAGCCTTTTAGTATTGAAGCTTAATTGATGCTGTGGATGCAGGATGCATCGTTGCAGGATGTGACGTTGTGCTGCAGCATGTGTGGTTCCCTGACTACAAAGTAGCCTACAAATGTTTATATAAATTAGGAATGAAAGCACCAGCCTGTTTGGTCCTAACCTACAACCGACGAGAGATGGAGTTGGGGTCCACAATGAAATCAAACCAAAGTAGTAAGGCCCCTTTCAAGTAAATGAGAATTAGCATTTGTAATTACTGTTACAAACAGGGAACATTACACACAAGTATGGTCACTTTAATGTAATAGACAGGGAACATTAGTCTCGTTGGGATATAATGAATATCATCATTATTGATATTGAAAACAAAGAACAATACACAAGTAAATGGTGGGGGTAAGGTCTACACAATACTTTGTGAGTTTTTGTCAGACTGATGAAACAATACGTCTGACCTCGAACCATCCACTAGATTGCCGTATTTACCCTTTAAGTCAGAGTCTTGTCCCTCCATCTTGTTTTTTTAATTATCAATGATAGGATAGTTTTCATGATATGTGTCAATCCAACAGTGTACCGATCCAAGCAAGCGACCGACCATTCGCCCCAGTTTTCACTCCCTCCCTCTCTCTCGATCTCTTCTCTATAACCCATCTCAATGTCGCCCCAGGCTTTTCACGAAAGCGTCTTCCCTCTTACCCCCTTCAAGTGACAGCGGCTGTCTAATTCCAAGTATAGTCTCCCTATCTTACCAAGCCCTAGCTCGACTGAATAGAAACACGGGCGGTGCAGGCTGGACGGTGTAGAGAGGGCTTGGCGGTGAAATCGGATCTTGAGCGAGCCGCCTCTCATGCGCTGCCTGGCCCGGCCCTCTTGGGCGTTCTTGACGAACAACCCCGGGAGAGACGCAGAGTTTTGGATCTAAGCTCGGCATCGGAGAAGCGATGGGACAAAGCCAGGGAGATCTCGAGTGGTGCAGGCCCGGGACGATTTGGGGCATTAGCCGTTCGAGGACGTCGTTTCTTGACCCAAAATGACACGCTTGCCGAGCTGATTTGACTGTATCTCAAGCATCCCCAATACTCAGTGAGAAACAGCAAACCCGGCCAGCAACAACAGTTTAGATTGAAAAGAGCTTCGCGGTTCCAGTTCGATGCCTGCAGGGACGTGGGGAGAATCGGGCTCCATTCCAGAGGTTTTGGATGACATATTTCTATATTTTCTCTGCGATTCTTGATGAGTCTTTAAGTATCCCCCGCTTGTGGAGACATTATTGACCGTCTTAAAGATGTGTGTCATCCAAAATGTTCGATAGTGCTGCTTTCATTTCGAATGTCACATGTAACAAAATATCAAACATGCCTATGTTGCCAACCGTATCCGACAGTTGTGTTGCATAATTGCCGATTTGCTCGCCAATTCCCCTCTTACAGTATGTTCTCGCACGGAAAATGTCAACAAACTCACGCACAGCTACGCGAATAGTATTCGAGTCTTACAGATCCAATATACGCATTACTGATTGCAATACAGTGATTTGGTATGTGCCCCCACTAGAATGTTGTGAGTATGCAAACATTGGGACCCGTTAAAGTACGCAATTATGTTTGCTTTGCACGAAAAATCTTGTACAAGGGGCTTTTCCAACCCTCGGCTCCGGTTTGGGCTTGGGCTCTGGCTTTGACTTTGGCTCCATCCTCAGTGTTGGAGCAGTGTGCAGTTTGCACGGTGTTTCCAAGATCGGAGCCCGGAGCCCGAAGCCCGAAGCCCGGAGCCTAAGCCGAGGTTTGGAAAAGGCCCCAGGTTCCCAAAAGGTACCCGGAAGTTAGACTACTTGCGAGACTTGGGCAGTATTATTGTCATCATGTTGAGGAGAGTCACGACCGTAAACATGTCTTCTAGGGGACACCGTAGACGTATCGCATACCTGCAACTCAAAACCGTCGTGCGACAAAGGAGGCAGTATTCCTTATCACTCTATATGACATTGACTATAACATCCATCAATAGCTAGGGAAAGTGTTCCAACACAATCCAGACTAAAGATTTCTTCTAAACTGACTATACTCCGGCGATTGAGGGGCTGGTACCGTGACAGAGCTTGGTGTAATGCCGTTAATTAATGCTCAGGCACGGCCTGCGAGTCTATACCCAGCCCGGTACGAGGTATTGGACACGCCGGCCACGTGGGTAAGGAGAAAACTGATAGGTACAACACACAACTATGTTTGAAATATAAGACCCCCCATCCTTATAAAATGTTCGTATACCATCATTTCATTTCACGTATTGATCAACAGGTGGTCGATATGACAGGGAGAATAATAGTCAAAACTAAGTCGCCGTTTGTTCATTCAAATCAAATTAGAAGGTCGAGTTCGCCAACCTGTGGTCATGCGACATAGTTCTTGCCGGTTTTCACGAATCTCGGACAATGTCGTTTTGAAGGTCGGCTAACTTGCTATATCTATAAGGACATTTGAAATGACGTCATCAATAGCTGAAGACTCGCCTGGATGACCTCAGAGTTATTTACATTCTCAGGACCTCAAGAAGAATTTGACAATTTAAAAGTTTGAGCACTCACAACATTTGACCCTTTTCAAAGTGCGGACATGTTGTATGTCTTCCATTTAAGTCAATGTGATCAAAGATGAGAGACCAGAA
>CM021538.1:16862139-16875108 GCA_010994315.2 Pisaster ochraceus | reverse complement strand
CGAATAAGGCATGCGGTGGACTAAAAGTAACTGTGTTCCGGACTTCCAACGCCCCTCTCCACGCCACTCAGAAACTTGTTGATTTTCCTGATTTTAGGTCATGACAGGGATAATTAAGTATGTGAATGCCTTTTTGGGACACGGAGCATGCTGTGAACTAGATTGTCCCTAAACAGTGATTTTGTTTTCTGATGCCATGCGGATCATTCCGATGATGTGCTCCAGGCAACATGTTCATTAGGCGTTAACCATTCCCTCTGATCAGCGGGAAGCATTTTGTATTCAAGCTGAGGATAAGTTATTGACATTTTTGACTGAGTTAATTAAAACAAAAATAAATCTATACAAAGTGTTTTATAATGATCCAGAATGTTGTTTTGAGTAAATGGACCGAACGTTTTCTTTTGTTTGTTTTTTAGTAAAAATAATTAAATATGATAAAGTACCTAGTTTAGTTAAAAAAACAAACCATGTTTTAAAATATAATAATTATTAAGTATTAAAAAGGAATGTAGATCGAAATGCATTATACTGTCCCAAGCCATTTTAGATTTACCAAGGTAAAAATCAAATTAATGGTAGTTTGTAATGTTTCAATCAGTCGCAATCTTCCATCTTCCTAATCGTGTATATGTAAGCCCCTCAGTCGGAAGACTTTTCATTAAAACGAAGCCCCTAAACTACCCCCTCAACAAATTAATATCACCCCGTATAATCCATCGCTCTTTAACACTTTTACACAAAGCAAGTTGTCATGTAACCCACAGGAAACATTTTCTCCCCGCCGACTAAAAAGCAGCGGCCCGTCCCTCGCTCACTGCCCCCCCCCGACAGGAAGCCTTATTCTTCGGGAAACAAGAAATTGCTTTTACGCTCCCTGACAGATTGGCGGTGATCCACTTGAATTACCGATCAACCGTCGTGCACGATGAAATCGAGGGACAAGAAAGAAAAAGAGGAGCGAAAAAAATGGTTGCCAGGTTTCCGTTCCGGCAGGCTCTCGCGAGTTTCAACGAGAAACAACAATACAAAAAACGTATAATTAGCACCTTCTAATAACAAACTCTTGACATTCTGGTTTTCTTGGTGCTGTTGTGCCAAGGTCCCTCTTTGAGAGACTGTTCCTCCCCTGCTTTCAACACTTCTACCACTCCAAAGTGTCAACTATACCAATTAAATATCAATTATAGAAGAAGATTATAGATGTTTCCACAGCACGTCTAAAAGCACTCATCTATATTTATGACACCATTAACTTCAATTATGATGGTGCTTTATGAAGTATGGTTTTGCTTTTATGCCGAGGAGAGGTTTACGCTGGAGAGAAAACATCTGTGTACAGTTTGCCCATCATTTTGGTAGTTAACCACAACGCACTTGAGTGTTCGAGTGTAACTATGGAGACAGACTGAAATTGACTCTTCAATGTGACTGATTAGGGTGACATTATAGTGGCGGGTTACCTCGCGAATGCCCGTGATTGATTCGTCACCGGCCATCAGTACAACATTTGATAACTTTTTATTCAATTAAGTGAGGTTTGGTTTTTTTTCTCTTCTTTTGTCATCGGTGCTTGCGTGTGACAGTAATCCGTCAAAATGCAGTCTGTTTCAGCACCCGTCCAATTCATTCGCACTGTTTATTTTTGTTTAGATTAGGCGCGCAATAGGTTTCACAATATTTTAATATATCCCACTTCCCAATCCCGCATGGTTTACAAAAAGTACACGTAACATCTTTTACTTCTTGTTCATTTCGTTCGCCTCTCAATCTCTGAAAGTCATAACCACATGGACTGATCCCCTCGTGTGAAATATAAAAAAGCCCTTGTCTAGTTCTCGCCGATTTAACGCTGGCATGGCCGCGCGCGAAAAAACAAACACGGTTTTAACTTCGGATTTGGATAGCCGGGTGACGACTGGCCGGGTTGGGCCGTGTTTTTCTTTCTTTTCTCTGCAGTGGATTTTCTGTGAGATCATGGTGGCCAGTACGAGCAGCTGTTCCGAGACAAGTGACAACCAAATACTGGATGACTTGTCACTTGTCTCTCGCTGAAGGTGAAACAAGAAGTAAGGAGCGATCATTGGCCTTACTTGACGCGGTGTTTTGTTGCGGGAAAAAAAGAAATAACATTCTTCCATCTGCTGCGAACGAAGTAATGAATACGCCGTTCCGGTCTGACGTCATCGTGCGTCATAGCGAGGCTATGAAAAGGGCGGGAATACCATTTTGAAGTTTGTATATGCCTTTTATACAAAAGGATTTGGGAGAAAATTGTGTATGGCTCCACCTACATCAAGCCTAATGTGAATACGGTGCATAAAGCACTAAAGGTTTCCTGAGCCACAGCAAAATGTGACGGCAAATGTCAGAAAAATGCAAATAGCTTAAATAAAACATTATGAACATACAGACCAAGCCGCCATGTTGAGTTTACATCACAATTGCTGATTGAGATCCATGCTAAATTGCCACCATTTTAAGAAGATCTGTTCAATGACGGCTCCCCATTCCTGAAATTAGAATAAAAGTGATTGGAGCTTGAGATCCAACTTGGTTGAAGTAAAATAACCCAAGCAACTTACAAAAGCAGGAGACCAGCCAAAAACAGCCCGCATGACATTGTAAATTGATTGGTAACCCTTTCTGGTTAGCAAAATTGGTTATTTGCTAAGCTTATTTTTGAGATTAATTAGCTCAACAAAATGTACGGTGGTTTGGACACTTCATTTTTAACAACAATAGTCACAATGTAATAGCAGCAACTCACTTGTAAGGTTGATGCTAGCTTGATTAAACAAAAATCAATGAACATCAAATTACAACTCGGGCAACGGCTCTTTCAGTCCATGTCTGTTAATCATAAACAATAATATGTTGTTGGTCATAACTGGACTAAAAAACGCGACCAAGACTCTAGTTTGCAACAAAGAGACATATTGATTCACAATTCTCATCAAACCCTCTCCCGCTGTGTCGATAAACTGGCGAAAGACCAAAAAAAAAAAAAAAAATGTCTGGACTTGCCCAACCATCCTAGTTCCGGTTGACGATGTACTTTTCTCGGCAAACTCTCGGTCGTCAACTGTTAATCCTTCTATTTACACTTTCCGACTCCCGAGCATTTGATTAAACCAACACGGGTCTTATTTTCACACTTTAACGCTTGGCCTACTTGTAGTTGAAAAAAGAAGAAATACCTCACTACCACCACCAACATGACCGTCTTAAACCTCTACCGATAACCCCCCCCCCCCGCGTCTCTACTCTGTGCTAGTCTGGCAACACTTGTCATAATTGGGCCAAAAACGTGTAAATACTTAAACCTTTCTTCAGTTATTATCGCTCACACCGCATTCTACACGATGTGAGCTACGCTAGATAGCTCACATACCCCTTGTCACACTGTATATTTATTTGAGGACCTCACAAACGTCAGCACAAGTTCACTCGACGATAGAGGGACACACCGGGGAGACTTTTTTCTTGATTTTATTTTATCACGGGGCATCGCTCGTCGCTCGTCTCTGCCGGTGGAGTGACTCGGATTTGACGATGTTTGGACAGTCTTGCGGTGATTGACGGGTAAATCACGGCACTCCGTGATTCCATTCCTTGTCCCGTTTGTCTTTTTTAAGATGTTTCCCACAAACTCCGGAAGGGAAGTTATGATAACAGTGTTTGGAATTTGATTTTAGTGTCGGGATGGTCTCAAACACAAAAGAGGAAACGATTTTTCCTCTCTCATCGAAAAATGCTCAAAAAAGGCTAAACCCCAACCCCAAACTTCGCGCTTACAATCTAGTAAGGTTCGCAGTAACAATACTATGTACATGAGTAGGACTTGAAACTTAACATGGTGGGAATACAATCTTGTGACCTGCGGAGATATCATGTAAGTGAACTCTCTCTATGAGTTGTGCTGAATCTAAGAAGAACCCCCATTGGTTTGACCACTCGAAGTTTCGATCAGTATGCTCTGATCGTCTTCAGGAGATACATTGTCCTATACGGTACTATGAGAATCATCTAAACAAAAAAACAAAACACCATATGAGATACAAAAAGAGGGCAGTCGTATAAGAACGATGGGAATTTCTCCTGAAGATGATCAAACGTCGAGTTGTTAGACCACCCCGGTTCTTTTTAGAACCATCACAACTAAGTCCATGTCGTCTTTGCAAACCTCACCAGATAGTAACTATCCAAAAAAGTATTGATCGGTATCAATCTGAAAACGCATTGATTATAAAGTCCATGCCACTGCCAATCCTCAAATTTAATATTGCCATCGTAAATTACAATCGAAATCTTGGAAGTACCAATTCCAGGCCCCACAGTTAACCTCTCTTCGACGATATGAACGTCAACAAACTCCCTACCAATAGATACACCGTTTTTCGGTGTCTTCTCAAAAAACATGTTCACTGAATTAGATGAAATTTTGTTGTTGTATTTACTGAACGTCTTCCCCAAAACACACTGATGTACAACCCCTGGATGGATTGAGAAAATCTTATCAAGGTTTTTAACATAAGTTTGTTTATTGAGAGTTTCTAGTTCCCAATAAGCGGAATTATGATTATGATGACCTCTGACCTGTCTGGATTAATAATGTGCTGCAAATGTATTACCTTTGTTTGAGATGTAAGGAACATGATAGAATTTACAAAATAATTGGAGATAAATAATAAAAAGCGCAGCATAGTTTCTAAGCAATTTTTTTCAAAATAATCAATTACGACTCTAAAATCATTGTATACATTTTAATTTGCAAAATGTTTTATTGTTCATTAACCTTATGTTAACGAGACAATGGTAAGATGTTTCTCTTGTCTGAATGCATTTGATGACTTAATAGTAATACTCAAAATAAACAACGTTCGTCCCCGAAAGAGTGCTTAGGCCTATTATTTGGAGGACCTGCACGTGCAGAATGTGCATCTTTGCATGTCATGCTCATTTCTCAAAACCGTATTTGATGAAAACTCAACTTCACCAAATATTTCTCGAAAATTAGAATGGATTTACTTCCCAAAAATGTAAAATAACTGTGTTTTTATGCCTGTGTGAAGTTCTAGATTAGTTGAGGTAATAGTGGCACGTGCAGAACCGGTCAAAATGACCGACTTACCGCTCTACTCGCTCTAGTGGTAACCTTATTAAGCATCCTTGGACGTAAATTGCACGGTTCGGGGAAAAATCTCTGTGACACATTATACCATAAAGATCGACCTAGATTCGTGCCATTAAAACAGTGTATACAGTTTGAAAATAAGACAGCTCTTCTTGTCAAACTACGAGGATGTTTTTGATACCTTCAAATTCCATCAACCCAACTTCGCATCTGGTCTGACTCGCAAAGTGTAGCAACAAGCAAAGTGCTTAAAAAGCTGAAAATAAACACAACCCCAGGGATTAAAAACAATGAAACAACTGTCAGCTCGGACTTGAACGTGACCGTTAATAGTGCGATGGATGCGATGTTGGTGACAGTGTGGAGGACAGTGTGTTTGAGTAATAGAAACTAGCACTTCGGCAGGTCGTTTTGGGTCAGAGGACGAAGGAGTCCAGTGATGGAAAGCTGACGGGAAGAGCTGTCAAAATGACGGGCATATTACCGTTTGAGAGAGACGTGGGTGGTTCGTTGCGGCACGAAGGTGCCAGTAGCTAGTGGAATGTACCAGCGATCGAGACGTTCAACTCAAGCGGAAATATCGCCCCAAAGATCATACAAAATAATCAAACTTCATTTTTAGGGATTTGAAACTGTAAGTCCTTAAAACCAAAGAGTACATTAAATTGCATTTAGTATAGTCGGTAGTCGGTATGATGTGTTGGGTAAACATTGTCTGCAGGCTAATGTATAGACATGAAAACAGAGAACGAACGACTTTCAAATTTCTATGTTCTATTTCAAATACAAAGGAATAACAAAAACATTTACCAAATCATTGCATTTATTCTGAAGAACTGAATTACTTTTGCATTACTCAAATATTTCCCTTGAAATAAGTTGTACAAAGGCCAATTACTCAACACCTAAACTGTGTAGTTACGATAACGTTGAATTATTACGTAATTATTGCCATTACGTAAAGTATTACTCATCTTTACGCAAATAAAAAGAACCCCATACGTTAACGTAAGTGCTAATGACTACGAACATAGCAGGGCTCATTAAGCTGGCAGTATTTGGGCGATTCTGTCACATTTTGCTGTCAACACTGGATGAGTGTAGTTGACTTCATTTGCTGCGAAGATGATTTCGAAAGTGCACAAGTATGAGGGATTTAGCTGGTTGTTAACGATAGCTTACTCATATGAAGACGTAAATGGCTGGCCATTGGCCACAATAATCAGTTAGCCCCCCCTCCCAAAGGCCGATTAGCCAAAGGAAGCCAAGACACTCAAGGCATCATACACAGCAATGACTTGAAAGTGGTCAATGAGAAGTTGGCCATAATACATCTAATAAACTCACCAGTAAGCATCGAGGGTAAAGTGATACGCCATGGGTATCTGCCAGCTAAGGGTGCTTTACAAAAGTATTGGCCTGAGCTTAGCATCAGGAAGCTTACGATGGACAGTTGAGTACATTTGGACATCGCAGATGAGTACCATAATAACCAGCCGCTTTAAGACGGCGACCACAACCCAAATTAGTGGCCAGAGTAGACAGGTTTACTATCATGGACCAATTACAGCATGTAACTACACTGAATTGACAAATAGACAAATAAGATCTGACAGTTGACAACAATTGGACAATAGGTATAATATTTGGCCGGCAGCCACAATATTACTAAGCAGGCATAACAAATAATTGTCAACAATCAACAATTGGTCCCAATGATGGACTTTTGGTAACCAGTATCATTTCACGCAAAAAGAAGCCATAACAGTACACTGCCGAGCATCAGCCAGAATAGATATGCAACCAACATGAAACAATGATCACCTTTTTGAGAAAACGACAACACAAGAACAAATACCGTAATAACAAAAGTGGCCACAATGACCGAAGAGTGTGAACAATATTGACCCTTCGTCTCGGTGGGGAAGGGGGTCAAATTCAGCGCTATTCAGATATTGATGTGGCGGCAAATAATAAAAAGCCTGGTCGGTTTCATCATTCGCCTAATTGAATGATCACATGGTAGGTTGATAAAACAATCCAGTTTTTCTCTCCACAGAGGAGAAATCACTTTTCCTGTATTGATGGGATAGGCTTTTGGAGTATGGGTTCGTACTGTAGCCCCCTAGGGGCACAGCGATCTTATTAATGCTGACTGGCTGGGAAAAGGTAGGGTGCTGGAAAAGACCTCCATGCAATGAGCTGTTGCACTTTCAGCTCATGTCAAAACAAATCAACGGGCATCTCTCGGGCGTGATACGTGATAGAGCAAGCGACATTTGACCGCGCCAAGTTTGTTATTATAGGGGGCTCACCGCGCTGCGGAGACCGGGGCCAGTCCCACGGCAAGCCGCTCGTCCGCGTAATGACTGCCCGACCGCGCGGTCCGGGTCCCGCACACACACCCCCACACGGAAAAACACAGGGCGTGAAAAGCTCCCGACTCGAAATGACAGGAAATTAGCTCCGAGGTTGAATTGAATGTCTCTTCTGTTGACACTTCTTCGCTTTCCTCCTTTCGAGTCAACATCGGGAAGTAAAAGAAAAAAGAAAAAAATGAAAAAAAAGTAGCTAGGATATTCGAATAATTGATTAGATTGAAAGCAACACGTTAGTGTCCTGTTTGAATGTGTTCAAGCCCCACAAGGAAGAGGGTATTTGATTTTATCTTATTAACACCCCAGTACGACGCTGCGATTAAGAGCCGAGGCCCCAATCAACTACGGCTAATTAATGTGATCAATTAAACAAAAATCGCTCCTTGGTGTTTAGGCCCGTGTCTAGTATTATAAAACAAAGACTCACACCCGGTGTGGTGGTTGAATCACTTGCATTCATAATATCCACTGAAGCTCCCAATGACAACACTGATTCCAGTGTAAACTCGTTGAGTCGTTTTTTTTCTCTACGTGGACAATGGAAACCTATTTGCCCCCGTTGTTAAGCCGTCAGTATAACCTGTCGTCTTCAGTCCGTTGCTTAGTGTTGATTTAAACGGTGGACAGTGAAGCAACATAATTGATTGACTCAGTTTAGGCAAACAATGCCACAAACAATTAGCTTTTACCGTTCATTTATTTATCAAATTATTGTTACTAGTTATACTTCCGATTAGGGGTTTTAATTAATTACATTAGGTACGTTTAATCTCATGATAAAATTCCAGCTTGGATTTTGGATCTGGTATCTGTGAAGGTGGTGTTCACGGACCCTTTTTTCAGAACAAAAGTTGAGACGGCAAACGAGAGAATGGCTGATAAAGATTCATTATACCGTATCTTAATAAAAACAGTAAGCCTGAAATATCACAATATATTCATTTTCATTGTAAAAGCAGATTATCAAATTACCAGAGCCTACGGGATCCCCTAAATGACATACAAACACCCACACTCGGCAAGAATACATCAGAGCGTAATAGGACAAGAAGAAGCTGGTAATCTGCATAACTGGTCCCCGGGCGCACCTATCGGATTCTAGGCCCATCGTCTCGGTAAGAGAGGGTGTCCATAAGACATGGAGGGGCGGCCCATTATGACTGTATGGACAACATTCAGCACTTCGCCAGGGCTGGGAACCCTTGGAGGGGTGTCCCCCGTGTACCATTATCTTTGGCCCAGTTTTGACGCCATAATTGATGTAGTCGATGGGATGAAACTAAAAGAGTGCCACTGGGTCCAAGAAGAAAAAGATGGGGGAAAGGGGGGGGTATCAACCCCATAGGTGGCTAGTAACAGCGAAAAGGGATGTATTAAAAAAGGTAAAATATGGGTGTAGTAAGTCTGAAGCCACTAAGCCGTCAGCGGCGATTATTTTTGAAAGGCCAAGAAAAATAATATCGCTTGTTATTAACGTGTCGAGGCGGCCGCGGGCGGGGGTATCTCGCAGTCGTAAGAAAATATCACGGACGCAACTATGCAAGAATTATGCATATAAATTATACATGCGAGTGCGAATGGATAGCATCGGGCGGAAGTGAGGAGTGCGAGGCTCGAAAAGAAATGGGAGACCTGGATTTGCCGTCTTGGGACCCGGGAGGGCAGAAGAGAGAGACAGAGAGTGTGAGTAAGGGAGAGTGAAGCTGGGGAAAAAATTGGAAAAATGATCGTATCTGTGGATGGGGTTAGTCTTACGAAGCGGTACTGCGGCGCGGGAACGTCACGCGTGGTTGGCGGCTACTAACATGCAGAAAATGGCCTCGTTAGATCAATCCCAGTTTCAGACCGTATGCCGGTGAGCCGCCTGCGGGCCCTCAAAAAAGCTAATCCAGTCTCGACAATATTTCAATATTAGCCGCTAATTACTCGACTTCAACGGGGACCCACTCACAGAAAAAAAGATGCGTCTCCAATCTTGAGCAGGGGCGAGTTTGATACCCCCCATACATTGGCTCAATGCAATAAGCTTTGGACCAATACGAATCAACCTCAACAATAAAGACAGGCACGTGTCCACGAAACTATTAATGCTGTATCTTGTTTGAAGAAGGTATTGCAAGGGTAGGGTGAGCGACACAGAGCCGTATGAACGGATATATGATACACAGTTAAAAGCAGACCAGCCTCGCTCCACCACCTCTGCAGGCGAAGATGGAAAGAAAAAAAGCGGGAAAAAAGTTGCCACTCTTCCCCGTACCTCTTTTGCATTCTTCGTTTCTGCAGGGTTCGTCGCTTAGGATCTCCAATACGTAGGGGCATCCGTTGTTAATTGCTGCTACCCCTATGGTATCGGTAAAACATACTGACTTGGGCCTGCGGTCGCCCAGATAGTCTTACCGTTGACTTCCGGTTTTTCCCGCGAACCGAAGATCAATATTAATGACTCCTAGTAGCTTCGATTTTTTTTCTGCCTCCTCTCTCTCACACACTCTCCTCCAGACTCTAGCGTCTTAGTCTACCTTCCCTTCATCCATCCTCAATAGCCTGATTTGCATACGTGTTTGTCGGGTTAGTCTTTGTCTCATTATTAGTCTTCTTTCATCTGGTTAGTCTTAGGATAGTGGCAGTCAGGCTAAAGGTGCATCACTGCGGAATGTCTTCCTGTTACTTTTTGACCGCATCCCCCAATCATTGTTTGAGGATAAAGAAGTTGTCTCGAAACACCTTGGTCGAAACGTCGAGTAAACCAACCGGGCACTCTGATCGAAACGTCGAGTACAACATCCAGCTCTTCTCAAGGCACTCTGGTCAAAACGTCGAGTAAAACAACCAGCTCTTCTCAAGGCATTCCGGTCGAAACGTCGAGTAAAATAACAAGCTCTTTTCAGAACACTCTGGTCGAAACGTCGAGTAAAATAACAAGCTCTTCTCAAGAGAAACATTACACTAAACGCCATTCCAGGAAATAGTGTTGTTTTGTTTTGTTTTAAGAGGCATCTTTTTACAAAAACAACTAACATTTTAATAACCAAATGACTATGATATTTTTTCTTAGTTTGATAGTATTACAATTTCGGATGAAGGGCGAAAAACTTAAACCCACTTGAACTTTCGCTTTTGAATGATTCGCAATGCGGTGTGGTTTGTTGAAAGTTGGATATACGTCACGACAAGGTCTGGAGACTGACTCATAAAACTCACCCAGGTCTAGAATACATCTTCCATTCCATTATGCCCAAACTGACATATTGGAACTATTGTATTTTTTGCTAAACCAATAGTACCACTACTTTACAATGGAGAGCACAGTTATGGACTGCAATTTAATTACATGTACCTTGAATCTGAAAGCTCACTGATTATTGAGTACATACAAGTAAAAACCTCCGAAGAAATATTTCCATTCGAAATACAGTCAAAGTCAAGAAATAGCATTTTAAAAACCATTCGTCGTCTGGATTGCTGCAATTAAAATAAGCCCATTAGTGAGCATACCCACCCCCGAACAAAACAAAACAAACAAATTTTGTTTTCAGTAAAACACGACCACGGGATTGGATGACATTTCCATCCCAGATTGGTCATAAGGTGTAATGATTTGAATTAATTTACTCTTTCGAAACCATTGATGTACTCTCTCCCTTCAAAGCACGTGACAACATCGGTGATTCAAAGACCAGCATCCACACTTGATGTGACCCCCATGTACATGAAATAACAAACCTGTGAAAGTTTAAGCTTAATCAGTAGATAGCGAAAAAAACACCAAAAACCATTAATGTTTTCACTGTTTTCAAACATCGGGTTTTCGACTCGCGAGATCAAAACTTATTGTTTTACTCATTTCTCAACAACTATAACATTTTCATGGAGTTTTTCCCACTATATCCACCTTCACATCATGTAAGTTATGTGCAACTCTGTGCACATATTTGTTTTCAATCTCAACAATATATTGCGCACTCTTTAAGAGTAAACACATAATTGGATAAGTGCAATAGTTGATATAGTTATTATTATTGTAAAGACAGACGTAGAGAAAGAGTAAAGAGTAGGAGTGAAATAGAATGTTTATCTAATAGCTACAGATGATTCCAAATCAACACCCAAAAGCAATTTCTATTAGACGAGGTATCTTCCTCTTAGAGAAGTCATCATCTATGAAATTCGTCTTATTTGCCCTCGCTGCAGTTTCCCGTCTTCCTTCACCATTGACTCTTTCCAAACCATCTTCACTCTTATCCAAACAAAAAACACTTTTTTTCTGTCACTCTTCGCTCGAAGGTTTCCCGTAAGCAATTTGAGAGCGTTGTCCACTTCCACGCACTCACACCCACCATCTTTCTTTTTGTCTTCATCTCCTGAGTCAAGTTGTTGATTCATGCTTGGGCGGATGGAAACCTTGCCGCTAGGCATGACGGGTAAAGGACCGTTTCGTCGTCACCGGGGTTTGCGGTAAAGAGTCCGTAGCCAGACATTATTTGTTGGTGGGGTGTCAGTTTTTTTGTTTTGTATTTTTATTTATTTATTAATTTTTTATTTATTTATTTTTTTTTATTGGGGGGGGGTGACTCACACATAGCTACCCCCTATTCTCAGACCGTTTCAACCCTGTTGACAGTTATTATGCACCGATCTTTGGTTTTCACCTTCGAGAGAGATATATAAAATATTGTTTTACTTTAGACATGTATGTTCGCACCCTAAGGATAGGTGAGTAATGGATTGATGGTAATTGTTTTGCATACAATATTGTGTAAAAATTACTACGAATGATTCATATCCGCAATTAGTGCTTACAATTAATAACTTCAGAGAGTCTGTGGCGAAGTAGTGTGTAATGATTGAGCAACAGGAGGAATGGTTAGAGGAAGGTTTTGGAGGAGTGAATGGGTGGTGAAGGAGTTGGGTTCAAGGAAATATTGACAATGGCTGAGAGACGAAAAGGGAATCAACAAGGCTTGAATTCAACAGGTGTGTCCATTGGCTTGACTGGCATCATTGTGGGAGTTGTCCACGGATGCATTGTAGATAGCAGTGCTGGGTCGGTTCACTCGAGAGTTGAAGATCACGCGGTAACTGGAAGCATCTTTACCTCGCATAGAGGAGGCTTGGCACTTTGCTAAGAAAGGAAAATAACTGTTCCAAACATCAGATTAAGCTCAGCCAAACGGATCGACGGGATGGGGGAATGTTTGACATCTCATATTGATGAGATAATGTGTATATCCGGTTGCCTTGACATTCAACCACTGAGACTAGTTCTATTCCACCAGGACAGGATGCCAGTCCATGGCAGGTCACTCCCCAGCTCTCACCGGTACCCATTTGCACTCCTGGGTGGAGCGAAGCAATTATGATATAGTGCGTTGCTCAAGGACACGAGTTTTGCTTCTGACCAGGCCAGGATTCGAACCCACATTCTGTAAATTACAGAACTTTGGTGCACTACCC
>CM021538.1:16819461-16861863 GCA_010994315.2 Pisaster ochraceus | reverse complement strand
CGGCATATAGGCCTACTATATTAGCAGTGTAATCAAACGAGGCCGAAACCTTGATTTCGAAAACGGCCACAGTTTTTATCTGTACAAAAAAAACCCCACACATTAGCTGCAACATTTGCTGTATACACAACGAAACTACGGTTTAGGCTCTGGCTTACATATCGGTAGCCATTTTTAATATATGCACTGCGTTCGTCATAAGGCGAGCCCCAGTGCAGTGTCACATCCAATCCCAGTGTTTTGAAAAATACACAGTGGTTCAAAATCATGTCAACAAAACAAAGTGCATTTCCAATTAAAACAATATTCACAACACAACTCATTCTTAAGTCCTTCATTTATCCAACTGATTTTCAGTTTGTCTTTGCCTGCTATTGTTGCCCTACATAATCCGTTAAAACCAATATCATGATTTTAACCATATGCCACATGCTTTCTTGTCTTGAGGATTACAAAAGCGTGCCCCAGTTTTTATAACCATCTGGTTTTTTCTTTCTGATCAAGCGAGAACAGAAAAAGTTTGTTTGGTGTGGACCTTGATAACATCCGTGACACCCACAAAAGAGCCTCCCCATGAACGCTCCCTGAAGCGGCCCATCGTCCAAACATTTACCGCTCCAAACACAATGTTTCACTATTGTCTCGGAGAAGGGAAACCCAGGTATTTACGTTTCTCAATATTTGTAGAGTTGCTAGTTTGCCCCCATTTCAGCTCCAAGTCTTCTTTTGACAAAAAAATAGAACCGCTCAAGTATACATTGTGAATGGTTATACACACATTAGACCGAGAAAAAAAAATACGAAGAAAAACATTTGCTATTAACTTTGTTGGTTTGCCAAGGTCACGTTTGAAAGCTCAGATGGTAAACTTTTATCCCTGATCCTTTTATTACCTTTACAACCAGCCACCTGGTGGTTCCATCAATCTGACCTAAATACTATCCAGCTATCCACACAGTTTTTGTTTACCTTCTCTAGTCCCCTTCTTCCTTTCTGAAGTAGCTAGTTTGCGGTTGCAAACTACCTCCAACAATGAGGACCGGAGGCCGCAGAGTTTGTCCTCATCGCAAACACAGAGGAAAAAAAAAAGTTTTCCGTGAAGTTGTCAAAACTCCTCCAGTACCGAGCCCCAAGTTTGCCCTGCACACAACCCATCACACGAACACCTATGGATCCTGTCCTCTCGTAGCAACCATCGATGCTTCTCGTCACACAGTGGATTGACTCCCCGCCCCTTTTTGGCCCTTGAGAAGGTAGAATGTTTGCCCCGTTGTGCCCTTCTATACTTTATTTACCGTTGTTCCAATATCATGTTTCACAACTGTGTTGTATTTACTGTTAGTTTCTAGCTACGCTTTCAATAACAACTTTTCTATAGCGAGGATTTCACGTAAGCAGAAGTTGGTCAACACAATCTATTTCGTTTGTGACAACCATTTCTCACGAACTGGTTGTCCTTCGTAAACTGACTGCTTCTTCTTCTTGTTTTACTTCCTCACAATAAAGCTCATAGATCTTACTTCACGCACGGAGAAGAACCCCTCCATCGAATCAATGGAGGTATTTAAAGGAAGTGTTGATTAGAAAAAGTTCACTGATTTCTGAAACCTTTTTCACAATTTACCATTGTTATTCTACCTACCGTCTCATGTTCTTTATTTACATTTTGCTTTTCATATTGAAGTTGTGGAAATAATTTTGTTTACTGAATGTCCTTGTTGCTCATACGCGTTCTCCTCTGCAATGTTAAAAACAAACGTTTTTAAAGACGTACTTTTCGTTCAACCTTTTTGTACTCCTCTGAAGACTTGGAAATTGTATGCCAGAAACACCGGGGCAAACCGGTTCAAAACCCCCAAATCGAAGTCCACCTTGGATCTGGACCCCTCAAATGACTTAATTCTTTATTTTTAAGCCAAGCAACTGCTAGTGCGTATCAATAAGTGAATTTGTCACTTTTGTCTGGAATGCGTACAAAACAATAACTATGACCGCACTCAAGTTTCAAAAGTGATTTTCATGAATCATATCAATTTATGAATAACACAAATAATTACAGACACGAAGAGAAATTCAGTATAATGTATGGTTGTTCTCTGTGAATTATGTGCAGTTGATGCGGCATTGTTAAACCCTTGGATATAAAAATCACTTATAAATGATATCTATATTTGTTACAAAGCTTCATTGTGTCTAATCTATGTCTAATTTAATGAAGACGTGTCAGTGTATGTGAAATTGACTCAAAAGAGAGTCGTATATTAGTTCACTCTTGCTATACAATTGCATGTACTTTAGTTGGTGACGGTCTTCGTCTATGTGATTGGGGTGTGGTGTAGATGACGCGTGTCTGAATCCTTGCTCAGGGCATACAGGTTTTCTACGGACCAATCTTACCCACTTAAAACTGTTTACCTAACACTGCAATGATTTCCTTACCATTTTGCCAGCTCAATAGTCTGCGTCCACAAGTGGCGCTAATAATTTTCCATTTGTATACCAATTTCCCGCGGTTTTTTCTACTGAATTTGTGGATACAGGTCGTCATTCTTTTGTCATTACTCACATCAGCCACGTTTCCATATCGGTAGTTTGTACACTTGGTTTGTCTTCTTTTTCACCCCAAAAAGCAAGCCTAATTTATAGTAGATCTTACCGGATGGTAGTCCATTAATCGAAAGGGGGTATCGTGCACGATTTTCACCAAGTTTACACTCTTTTGTGAAGACGGCCGGCGCTCGGACAATGTCCGCGCCATTTAATTTGTAGTTTGGAGCAGGGTTTTGCCACTCACCGTGATTTGGGCAAATCATGGACGGGGAGTAGAGCGCTGTGGAGTCGGTAAACAGATACGGAGAGACACGAGCGTGCCGAGGAGACCGCATTGTCACCAAAGCTAAAGACTTGGAATAGATGAAAACTGTCTCAATTTTGTGAGCAATTTTCTTGCAAGGGGACAAAGACAACATTTTCAATGCCTCGGGACTCGGGTTATCATCTTGAATATCGTCTTTATTAAATCGATGTATTTTGGCATGTTTGTTATGATTGACCGTGAGTACAGCTAATAAACACTCTCATCGAAATGCTCCACCGCAGAGGTTTTAGACCAACAAGAAAAAAAAATCAATTATCAAAAGGAATTTCAATTTCAGTTTAAAGGTTCATTTTAAAGCGATAAGTACACGGACAGTAAATACTACCTTCATGTGAACGTAATTATCGACTTCCTTTTAAGTGAAGAAATATTATAGATTAACACTCTGATTTTTTCCCCCAGACAAATAGGTTTGTGCTATTTAATACGGACGAAACACTATGGACAAAATACAATGGTCATTTGTACTAAAACTTTAAAGTGAGAACAAAAGACGCGAGATTCTGAACGTTGTTTCAGTTGTTCAAAGCGCCACCAACGTTGAGACGGTCAACGCGCATTCATGAGCTGGAGGTAGGTGCACTTCACACGCGCTGGATTCAGATTATCTGAAGTTCTGAGAATAGTTTCTAGCAAGAAAACATTCAAGGTTTGGTTTGTAAAATGCGTTTCTAGAGTCTTTTAATTTATTCGGAGAAAGGTATAATTGCTTGAACCATAAACACTCCCGACTAGAGGAATTGATCCGGAGCCCGGATCATGGCATCCGCGTTACACTGACTCGGAATCAATGTCAAGCTGATCCTAAATCCGTCTCAAACTCACAGGGGATTTATGGTCAGACCAAGCACCAACAAAAGTATATATATATATATAAATATAAATTAATAAAATAAAAGTAGGGTTTAGCCCAGAAAACGGCAATGTCAACATTAATGTTACCGAGTTCATGTTGTGAGTTAATAACAGATTTGTATGTATACACTGCATGAATTGCAAATGATATTCACCCAGCCTGTTTTTGTAGTTTCTGAGGAGACTGGAAGATTGTCCTATGTTTTTACGGACAACAGCTATAAGGCGTTGGATCTATTTGTCTTTGCCGGTAAAAACAGGCACGTGTATACAGCTCCGCAAAAGTCGATTCGAAAAGCTTGAACATGTCCCCCATTCGATAAAAGACGGTAGCACTATGTTTCCCCCCTCTGAGAAACGTCTAAAATGTTTAATTTACAATGTGTAGTCGCTTCCAAATAGGTCAGCCGCTCGGGTCGTGGCAGTGGTGCGTGAGGTCCGAGGCGCGAGGCTCCCTCATTTGGGATTTAAATCACCGGAAAAAAATGGTTGCGATCTTGGATTGGCTTGATGGGATGTTTCCTGCTGGTCTTCGGAAGGAGACTAATTGCGACAGAGGTTACTGCTGAGTTATACACCCGATAAACACTTCCCCTGGGTCCGCCGGGAAGCTCTTGCGGGAGAGAGAGAGAGAGAGTGAGAGAAAGATCGGGGAAATGAAAAAGCTCTCCCGCTTCGGACTTTGTTTGTTTGCAAGATTTAAAGACAGGATTTCGGATGGGCAACCAAGACATCGATTCGGCATCATCCCTACTGTCTTCAACTCGAGGAAACTTTGTAAATCTATCTTTGCCGAGGGCAAAATCGAAAGCGTGTTGGGCACATTCTCTCAGAGTCTCTCTCCCCCTCTCTCTCTTTCTTGCCTTTTGAGATCCCTTGGGTGCACATTACTGCACTGCGTTCCCCCCACGGGGCCGTAAAAGGGCGGCCTAGCTCAGCTATTAGTATGCAGGCTCACTCGTCAAAACGCCGGCTTTCCCGGGTTGGCCAAAGTGAAGCAACTTCGATTCTATGCAAAAAACCCGCTAACGATCGGATCGAGCCTAGATTCCTTGTTTGCCATTCTTAAACGGTTGCCACAGAATGTCACAGCCGTGTAGGACATGACTATTGCTTGTAAAAGACATGGCAAGGAGGAAGGGTTTGGGGGCGGGGCCAACAGGCGCTTTGCGTCTTTAATCAGGAGGTCACTAGCCGGAAACTTGCAAATTGTTTCGATCTAAAATCTCGCGCCAATTCTCAACATCTCGTCTGCTGTCACAAATGTTGTCAATTGGGAGACTGCCCGATACTTTGATGGTTACATTGTAATCTACAACTCACGTTTCTAGAATCGGTATCGAGCTTTACAAGATAAAACAGTTTACCTTTCGGAAACACACAGTTATCGAGCTGTCGACGGTTGACGGTTAGGCTTGTCGTCAGCTGCCGTCAGTTGTCGGTTGTTGTGTAGGTCTTGCCGAAGCTGTTGTTGAAAACAGAAGTGTTACGTTAGTGTGTTTGGTCCCAAGTGTGTCTCTCCTTCTTCCTACATTGTACTTTAACCCAAAATATTCCATAATGCTCGTCATAGGTAAAGATTTTGTTAGAGCAGTAATTTGCAAGCTAAGGCCAAACGGAAGCACATCATATTGCTTATCCAACATCATAGCTTATCATTGACTTTATTATTTTATTAACGGGGCAGCCAGCTTGTGGATCTCTCATTTCAATCCGTAAAACCAAACCGAGGCTGTGGTCCGCTTTAAAAAAAAAACCTTCTCAAAACAAAAACAGAAACACATGGTTCAAGGATTCTTTCCTAACATATATTTTGTGAAACCGTTTTTTCGGAATTGATTCCGAACTATTCACAAGGCCAGTGCCATGTACACTCTTTCTCTGGAACAAGGTGTCTCAATGGAACCATGATTTTATCGAACGGGAATGAAAAGACAAATGAAACAGTAATATTACAAACAGAACAAGAAGACGTAGAGTAAAAATAAATAATGAAACAATAGTTTGCTGCCACCATTTGTCACGTTCCCCGTGTGCGATAGAGCTATAAATATGGGCTATTATTTATACACGGAAACGGTGCCAGACTTTTTTCTCTTCAACTCTCTGTGTGGGTTTACATTTATGAATGGAGGACAGACAAAATGGCGGCATCAAGGTGAACATCCATTTACATGGATCATCGTCGAATGACTGTATTCATCATAAAGCGAACCCATCAAACTTTGAAGCTCGTACGACCGTTCACCATTGTAACGTTTCCAAACATTTCGAAACAATATAAAGGAGATGAGTCATGTAAATTCCATCTTATCAAGCAATCTTCGCAGTCCCCCTTTTCCCTCGTTCACCTGTACTTTGGTTCCAAGTCTTCCCTCACTGTACATAAACACTTCACGGCGCCGGGCCCCCGTTCGCTATGAAAACCAAATTTTGAAATTGTTTCTCCGCTTACCGTTCAACGAGCGCCTAGCAAAACAATCCGGAGCTACCCAGAGTGGATAGAAAATCGCAGCAATTGAGTAGATTTTCCAGTCTCCTTGTTGGCTCTTGTGAAGATGGTTCTTTGCGTAGGGCAGGGCGCGAGGCCGTAGGGACCGCGCTGGCCGGGTGAACGCCCGCGTAAGTGATTCGAGGGTCCGCTCTCACCCCGAGCCTGGCTCTTCTGATCCCTCGAGTGGGTCGTTCTGAGACGAAATCACACAATTTAATGTTCTTTTTGGACGGATTATGGATTTAGTATGGATCGCTTTTGTAGCTATTATGATGAGTAGTCGGCTTTATTTTACCAGGTACTAATCAAGAGACGAAAGAATACTACAAATGAAAAGCTTCTCCCGGTGTATCGTTTAGAAAATGGAATCTGATAATGGAGTTCCATGGCAAACCGTTTGGAGGACTTTTACTTCAAGTAAAACTTCAGAAAATGCTCAGAAAAGCTTGGGATTCGTATTACAGGCGAATACTGATAGCTGGGTATCAAATTATTAATATTGTCACTCTAATTTGCCGACAGCATTGGAGTAAGAACAGCTATGGGTTCGTAAAGTTGATTACAAATCGTTTTACTTTTATTTCCACCATTTCGAATCAAATGTAACTGCGCTGACCGCTATTAACAGAAAAGGTCGGAAAATGAGAGCCGGAATCGGACTCATGTTTGTGATGTCAATGCAGCAAGCACGCAGATTGGTGCTTCATTTGAAAACCTCATATCACGAGAACCATTCAACAGAACCATTCAACAGACCAAACAATATTCACCAAAATATAATGAGACCTTAAATAGATATAATTGCAAGTATTGGAAGTTCAGCTCGAATCAAGGAGAATGTTGTTGACTCCTGGGTGACAACAAGTCCCGATCTCAAACAACAAGTGTTCATTTTCTATCTTTCACACAGTACACTGGACTAACACGAGTAATACTCCATCATGGGAGTCATCATGCTGAAAGACACACGGTCGCCACCAGCCAGGATTCGAACCCTCATCCAACTTCATTACGGCATTCCAACAAGGGGCGACACTTTGAGGTGAAATAACATCTCACAAACCTGAAGAGTACCTGATAGAATGTGATTTAGATCTGCATCGCGCCCACGTAAAAAGTACGGTGCTTCGGGAGTGCATCTTAGTTAGTCAAATCGTCCTGATGAGGTAAATAAGCACTGCAGGTCGACATCTTAGTTTTCATAATTATCTTCTTTATGAGATAATTATTATCTCGTCATCTGGATAAGTGTAATGGCACTTGTGTTTGTCCGTAATTAGGCTCCGAATATTCAAGTGTTTTCACAGTCCAGCCTTAAAAGTTCCAAGTCTCACCGGCTGGGATTCGAACCCATGATCTGACATATAAGAGTAATCGTCCTAGTTACATTGCAGGAGTTGAACCAGTAACGACAGAATCCTAGACTGAAATCCCACAGTTAAAGATTATCTAGTTATGGATCAAAGCTGAATCATTTTCTATAAATCAATAAGAGCGCATTGTCTAAGATAGATTTTGGAACCTCATTACATCAACTCATCTGAAAGCACGTATAGAAAATTGGCAATAGGAAGACCAGTACCCACATTTTATGTGACCCATCATGAAATAACAAACCTGTGAAAGTTTCAGCTCAATCAGACATCGGAGTCAAAAGAAACTATTGAAATCCCGCCGTTACACGTGTACACTGTTTCCCAACATAGTGATGGACTCACGAGATACAAACTAAATATTGCACTCATTTTTCATAGAGTTTTTCAAGCAAAACTATTTTAAGGGAAGTTTTCCCAACATGACCATTGTTATACCATGCAAGCTGTGTGCAAATATGAATACAAATAAAATCAAACTCATTGTGTCATCTTGATTATTCCAAACCCTAAGAGAGATTTAATACTGCAAGGCTTCCACCTCTGCTAAAAATAAAAGAAACAATGCAATAAATAAGATATCAATTAATAAATGTACCAAATCTCACTGACAATTTGAGGACGAGGACCTTTCTCTTTTAAAACTTAATGACTTGGAATAGTCAGGCTGTTCCATAATAATGGTGTTCTCATTCAAATTGATAAAGGTCTTCCCTTTTACCTTAAAAAGGCAAACAAGGTTGATTTTATCTCGTCATTTTCTTCAACAGGTTTAATTTACTCCATGTAAACCACATTCCACCCCTTAATTTGAAATACTACATAAAAAAACCCACTTTACAGCCGGAGCTACTCCTCAAAGACTGCATGATAGTACGTTTACAGATATGCCACTGACAACAGCACTAAATCGCAATATACCGAAATGGTGAATTTGGTTCAAGACTGGCAACAATTTTTTTCTTCTTTTAAATTTCACAAAATTCCCAATCACAAGATGAAGGTTGGACAGCGTACAGGTATACAACCATCTTAAATAACATAGAGTTGTTATTGTAATAATCTAATTTGTTTTCGCAGCTGAAATTGATTCAAAAGTCTAGATGGCGGCCGCGCTGATTTGGCGAGTTCTGTCAATAGAAAAATACTCATCATCTTACAGCCAGCGTTTCCCGCCATTTATACAAAACTAGGCTAAGTCATCATTGCGTTGAATAGGAAGGGCGATTCAGGACAATTTGCGCACTACAGCTCAATGATCATACACGACTAAACAGAGACACGTCGAGTATTGTATGGCTATCGTCGTGCTTTTGAATTGCAGTTAAACAAGTTGACAGAATGCTATAGGACAGATAAAGAAGAAATAGAAAAAAATAAATAAAATGGCGAGAATTAGGCCAAATTCTTCCTGCTGATCAGGCGGTGTTCTTTACTCAGCTGCTACGGTATGGGGATTGGCCAATAAGCTCTAGTCTCCAAATCAGGCTGCAATAGTCGTATTTCAGCCAGGGAGGCATTTCTGTACTTTCTTGGACTGTGGTGTGGCAATAGATATCCTTCGCTTCGTTTTTTAATAAGATGTATATTTTTCTTCTCTAACCTAGGATGTGGACTACGATTAAGTTACCATGGAAGCCCTTGAGATCTATAGGGAGGGAGCTATCACCGATGGTTTTGGAAAGCCTCATTTTACCGAAGCCGCTATTTGGCATGGATAGTCTCCATAAGTGTCTACAGCTGTTGCTTGGTATTTTCCCGCGCTATGATATGGGATTTAGTTTACGCCGTGCCTTATCGAGCGGGTAAATTCTATCGCACACAAACACATTGCTTGCGAAGAGGGGAGGAAAAATACACCCCATGGAGAAGTGTCTAAAAGCTGGCTGTGTTTTAAAGCACCCATTGGAAAGGAGGGAATAAACCTCATTACTTTCCCGTAGACACTATTGACTGAAGCCGGCACGGAGCAGTTCGATTTCTTCGTTTGTGTGTTCTTGGGGCCCCACTGCGGACCGACTGGACCACTCAAAAAACAGTACATTATTATAGACGGAAGAGTCTTCGGGAAATCGCTGCAAATAACAAACTTTGATTCAGAGTTCGATGACATTTTTCTGCACCGCAATCTTCCGGGCTCAGCCAGAAGGGTTATAACATTTCAAGCCGTAATTGGATTTGAGGGTATTGTAGAAGACCTAGGGACGGTTTGAGGTGCTATCAACGAGCAAACCTGCACGTGGCAATTTGCAATTGAATACTTTCCCTCTCTTTGTTACCCCAAACGCACGTGACCTTTTTACGGTGAACTTAAGGCCTAAGAAATTATACTTCTTGCCAGTTTTCTTTGAACATCTTTTTATACTTAGTCAGATTCCCAGAAGAAAATGTACGCCCTTCTTCCATGCAAATAAAGTGTTTTTGTCCCAGTAGCAGAAGGTCATAAACCACAAAAATGGCTTCTGAAAAAATAGCGTTACAGTAATATCCTTGTAGGTAGAATAACCACAAAGACACCTTTTCTAGAGTGACTTTTTGAATGACAGAAAACCGATCAACAATTCATTTTTATCCACTAGTTTCAAATAAACACATCATACAGTCAGTGGTTATGTTTGCGTGTCAACAACGAACAATTGTTAAACTTTTGTAATGTATTTTGTGCTTGTTCATTTAAGTGCTTATTATGATCACGACAATCGAAATAACCAACGGTTCATGCTATTTTGTCGGCTTTAACAGCATTTCATAATGTTTTCCCGAATGAATAATTTGATCTTTTTAATCAGCGAGCTTTCCAAATTAAAATGAATCAACTTTCCCCATTATCGTAATGTAGTCACCCTCTTGTTGTGTACACACTTTGTACTTGAAATAATTTCATGCATTGCTCGTGGTGTTAACTGACTCACTCACCTAACGCATAACATTAAACCTTGGGGTAACTTCGGCGGTTCGTGCACTTTGTTCTACCTGGTCACTGAGGGGAATGATAACGATAATAGTGGCCATTTGTAATATGCCACGTGCGTGTAAAAAACAAAAACACCCGTGGCGTAAGACAGATGCAGATAAAACAAGTGGGTCTGCAATGAGTTACAGAGAAGCATCGAGTTTGAGAAGTCAACCCCAAAACGTCAAAGGTACAGTTTGCAAAGCCGGTTTGCGTTAAGAAGAAGAAGTAAAAAAATGTATATAAAGTGAGGATATATTATGGGATTTGGGGCTATCATTTAGGTCTTGGGCTACATTTAGTTTTTGTGCACATTTAGAACTTGGCTACATTAAGGTCTTTGGGAACATTTAGGTCCGTCGGCTACATAAAGGTACCCACACTTACCACACAGATTTGAAGACAGAGAGGTTTCACAACAAGTTGCTTGACATGATGAGATGGCGTTCATTTCAAACCGTAAAGTTTGTGGTGAATTGAAACGAGGCGAAATTAAAGACAAGACACCTCGATCGATTCCCCAGCTCGACCGGGAGATTTCCCCCCAGTTGCAGCTGACGCATCGCATCGTTTTGGCCAGAACTCTCCATCATTGAAATTGCCTGAAATATCGATGCAAAGAATAAACTACTGTAAAGGAATTTTCTTCCTATGTGTGTGTGTCGTTTTTTCCCTCCTTCCCTCTCCATTCACCCGCGAGTTCAGTGATCGTAATTGTAGTGTATTGATATCCCTTAAAATAACTCTGCCTGTTATTTGCAATTGAAAGTAAGCAGCAAACGAATCATGTTATCCTGGTGGGTATGATCTAAAACTCAATATGTTGAGTTCGCCATGATTGGAAAGGATGTTCAAGAAATGTCAGCTTGTTCATTGATTTCTTGCGGTTCTTTGTAATTAGCCACCAATAGTACAAGATAACAGTTTTGATGTGTTAAAGAGTTACACTGTATACTTTAAATATGTTTATGATTTGTGTTTTCAACAAAAGCAACAACGACAACAACAACAACAGCAACAAGAACAAAAACCCAATGAAAAACAAAAGTTGAACAATCGACATAAATTGTTTTACAAACGGCGGTGTCCTCATTGACTCAACACAAACGCTATGACATCATGAACTTGGCAAGAAAACACCCCCACCAATCCCAAAGTCAACCAATATAGTCAATCAAGACTCGGTTTTTGTCAGAGATCAAACCCTAAATCAAAGCCCAATAATTACCAAGGGAAGCTGAGCCGACCTCCGCTTCTGTTTTCACACGTAGCCTGAGGACCACTTCATTTGGAATTTGTTCACGTCTTGTGACTGGCTAATTAGGGGTGAGTCAGTATCATATATATATTTTGGCGGGAATGATCCTTTATAAAACCATTAACAGGAACCGGCCACTCCGATTTCACATTTTGGCACTTGACCACACCGTGAAATTTGTGGTGGAGCGCCATTTTTGAGGACACACTTTTCTTCAGGGGGTGTCGGTCACAAGATAGCCTTGATGAATTATTCATAGTCACGTCATGACTTGTGGGCGTGGCTCTGTATCCCCAATAGCGTATTTTAAGATTGGTAGGGACGCACAAAGTCTTGTAAAATTATTAAATAGATCACACCAAGGCATCAATGTCATCTCTTTCAAAATAATGGACGGAACTGTTAGCACGATTGCAGAGTCAATTCTGGTAACGACACCAACAGATTCACAAAAGTCTCGAGAAATGAAAAGCCTAAATGTTTACATCAGCAGTGAGATTACAAGTTCCAGATATTTGGAGATGAGAAAAACCCTTTTCCTGAAAACGTATCAATAAAACTGTCCTTCCTAAACTACGAAGTGGAAAGATCACATTCAGGATTCTTCTAAAACTCCCCGTAGTCATTAAAGCTCACTACTTCATTACTCGTCCCCCCAAACGGAACAAAGTCGTTCTCAGACCAATTTAACCCAACAAGTCTCAACGGCAAAAGTGTAGCCTAGGGGGATGAGTTATGAACCGGCATCATCCGGTCCCGCTTCAGACCCAACCACGCGGAACATAACAGTCTCGGACAATTCATATCATATTTTTGTGTGTGTTTTGATTGAATGAAAAACCCGAAGATTGTTTAATAGCTTGGGTTTTGAGGAGGAGGCAATGAGGCACGATGTGATTGTTGACGAGTCAGTTAAAGTGTGAAGAAATTGAGATCATTGGGATAATAAAGTACGCATTGATGAGGGTCATGACTCTCGCATAAAGAAAGGTGTTGGAATTTCAACTTAAAGGGAATATTCATCATTTTGTATTGTGTTATTTATTTAATAATTTCCTCGGGGAAAAATACTTTTATTCATTTAAGTTCACCTCTCTTGCAAATTAAAATACCCCTGATAACTAAACTAGTTAGTTAAGATAACAGAAAATAAGTCACTTTTCAAAATAAATATGCCGAGTCTACCATTAGTAACACAAAATAAAACTTTAAAACTCAACGTACAGTTGCAACCCTTTTTGAATAATATAAAGGATGGCGTTACACTAGTAACCCTCATGTCATCGAAATGGTAGCAGCCTAGCAGTTAAATTAAGTTGAAGACAGTCTTTAAAAAAAATGAGAATCCCTGAATTGTCCTCGTGATCTAAAAGAACATTGTAACTAGTATCTTTTTGATCCAGCCCTTATACTCTAAGAACTTCCGGGTCAAAATTAACCCACCTTCCGGGTCGTTAGGGCCTGACCCATTTCTGGGTCTGTATGACCTGAAATCTTTGTCAAACTGACCCGAAACTGTGTCAAACTGTCGCAGAATTCAAGCCAAAATCCCCCTTTGAAACCAGTTTCCAGGTCAGGCTGTTCCACAAATGGGTCAGGCCCCCCTGGGACCAGCAATCAGGGAAATTCCGCACTGGGAGTTTTTAGAGTGTTATTTCGGACCAAAAAGACGAAGAAACAAAAAGACAAGATAAACAATAATTGGATCAAGGTTTCACCATTAATTAGTTTTTGAAAGAGTCACTTAATTCCAATCCTCTGGTTCTCAGTAAACACGTCATCACAACCAACGTGACAAAATATCATCAAATCAGGTGGTCACGTTTTGGTGACCCCCCCCCTCTCTGTGAAAACACGGTTCTGTACAATCGAAATAATAAACTTCGCGATGATTTTAGAGGTCTTCAGATATTGTCTAGACCTTGACATTATTTTAGACGGAAATGTTTCCATAGAGGATTGGTTGTGATAAGCTCATTGAGCTTAGATTGCAAGTAGTCACTGTTTTTTCTTCTTCAATAATTGTGGGCCTTGATGCACGTTGACCCTTCCCTCTTCGCCGCCACACTGACTTTCAATTCATTCAAGGTGTAATCCCATCAAATGAAATGTTAACATTTGACCCGCTGTAAAACGAGACTGAAAATGAGTTCTGGAAACGACCAGGACCAGAAAAGGTTGACAATTAAAAATGAATAAAACAATTAATAACAATAATTCACTGTCACAATTACATTTCAAAAATATGAATAAACATTTCAAGGTATGAAGTAAAAGAAAAGACGGATTTTTTTGTAGAACAGTCTGAAAATATCGGATTTCTGAATCCAATGGTATTCCTGATGGCGTTGTTGGAAGGCAGAAAGTCAGCCTTCAAGAGCTGTTTTCTTGCTCTGAAAAACGGCGGGCCTTTGTGTTCCCCAGGGGGCGATCGTGTGGCCCCATTACACTGCATAAAAGCATTTTGAGGTGTGACTTCTGACAATACGATATCTGAAAATTTAAACAAACTCCCAATTCAAACACACTTATTGGGGTGAATGCAAAATTGTTTTTCTTCAAAACATAATAAAATTGACCCAAATGCCTGCGAACGGTTTCATTTAATAACAGAATGAGATCAGCTAAATGATGCAAGTAAACACTGCGGTAAGTTTGCCGCACACAAAAATAATACACAACAGTTGTTAGTACTACCGTTCGTTCAGTGCCGTAACAATAGCGAACCCTCGTGTAATCTCACGGGATTTGAGATTATATCCGCCAACATATGCTGGCCAGTTTTGCCGTACGCTTTAGGGACTGATTTCAAATAATTTAATCATAAATCAATAGGGACCCAGTTTATAAAACATGTGAAGACAAATTTCATTGCACTTATTCAAGATGCTGAAAAGGATTTTATTGATAATTTTTAGACAGACTTTTGTGAACTAATCCCGGCGGGAATTGTTTTTTTGTGTTGTCAAAATGGCTTAATTGCCGCAACTGTAGGCAATGTAGATGAGTAGCTTGACGCTTCACCGTGGAAATCGTGCTCGCCCCTACCGTCAATCGCCTCCCAAGCATCCCAAGGGTCTTGTAGGAGTGTTGCTGATCGAATAACAAACGGCAACGAAATTGAACTAAAGCTTTTTAATGTTTTTTGTTTCGTAAGAAATTCATTACTGAATAAACTTCAAGGGATTAAACAATTTCACCGGGTAAGTAATGATAATAGGTTATTATTATTAATGGCACTTTCTTACAGACCTTTATCATAAGTTCAGCCACCCCCCATCATTCAAACGAGGGTAACCAAACCGATTAAGAAAATAGCCTGGCACCTTTTTGTTGTAAAACCGGTATTTGATGCTTGGTATTGTATACGGGGAACATGACCGATGAGATGAACCTGTTAGTATTACCTTCGTGAGATTGCGCAGAAAAAGGCACACAACGGCTACATGGTTTTCTTTAAAGAAAGAATTTATATCCGGTAAAATTTATTGTTCTTCATTTAGTTTAGCCCAAGATGAAAATATGTTCGTTAAGAACACTTGTCATACAGACCGTTGTACTGTGATTTATTTACATATTTATACCTTCTTGGGTATTTGCAAATATGGGTTAATTTCAATGGTGCACTACAACTTTACTTGAAATCAATTTGGAGGTAAGTCAAAATCGGATCAATAAAAATATAGAATTCCCAGAGAGCGGGCGGGAGCTTATTCCTACCCCCCTGCATCCTCGGTAGTATACACAACTGCCACTGATGCTAAAAATAATGCGGCTGACATTTCCATTTTTTCATAGACGAATTATGGAAGACAGCGAATCAATGGAATCGACTGAAAGCTAACTCTCTCGCACGTAAAGGCCTACTTATGAAAATCGAGACAAAATATCGTGGGAGAAAAACTGTTGCATTTTACATGAGCGCCGTTCGGAACTTGTCAACCACGGGCCCCAAGCCGGGGGGTTTTGATGTATGGCAAAAGCCACACGCGGACGAAGCTCAGTCATCGATTCTCGTCGGATCAATGTTTGCGCGCTTGGGAAAAGAAGTAATAATTTAGCCTAAATTGAGCACTAGTGTCAAATTTGAATTCACCGCCTCACGAACAATGAAAACACGGCCGGCAATTAGTGAGAAACAAGATATCTGCGATTTAATATCAACCGAGGAGAGCTATGGACGCGCATTATAAGGTGATGGATTGCTGACACTAGAAATCGAAGACCTAATCCCCCCAACACTGGACCGGGCAGAGCCTCACTTAGTCCACCGTCCCGCGCTTCACAACGCCCCTGCTTGTATGCAGCCGCTTGCCGAACAAAATTATGACTAGAGATTTATCTGAGTTTGTTTTATGTCATCCGTGTAATGGGGGAGATAGAATGAATCCAACTTGGCAAGGGCTACCTCTACGTGAAGAAGAAAAGGGAATTTCAAAGAGTAAATTGGCAATCAGCTTGTCAGCCCATTTCCTTGTGTTGCGCGAGGGAAACGTTTACACACACACAGTTCGGATTCTCGCACTTGTCCTGACAGTCTGATCTCGTCCAGTCATCTCTGGCTGCCTTTTTTTCAGGGGTTGGACGTTGTCATTAGAGATGAAAGAGAACTACTTGACAACGACAGAAACGGATCGTGTGCTAAACAATACCGAGGGGCGGCCCAGCAAACTTAACCAGCGCAACACCGTGGTTTTTTCTTTCTCCACTCTTCTACCCTTGAATCATCAACTCTATTTGGCACGTTCCTTTTTTTAATACCTACTTCATTTTTTTCAATTAGGGGGTACGGCCGGGTGCCTCTTCACCGGGATCCTGGCTCGGTGCAGCCCATACCCCTTGTGTTGATCCTACATGAGTAAAGACACTCGTGTCATCGATTGGGAACCTCTCCAGCTAGCACACCACGGCCCAATATCGCGAGGCAGACAAAAAACATCATACCAGAAACAGGCTCACTCAGGGCTGGCGGTCGAGAGCCGGCCGCACGGGCTGAAATTATATCCCCGTAGTAAAGTGATAATTAAAAGCGATACAGCTGGCGGAGTTGACTTTACAATCATGTCCCGTACGAATCGTCCTCAAAAAAGATTACATCTCCAACGTATTCAATCAATTAGTTTCCTTAATAAGACCACTCCTGGTCTTTTTTTTCGGTGGACACCAAATAACCGAAAATTGAATACTGCCATCGATTTTTGTGTTCTATATGAAGGTAGTTTTTGTTGTTGGAGCTTAAAGCCCCGAAGCTTCGGGTTATGTCTTTTTTTCAGACACGATGAAAAGACACGGTTCAAACATGGTTTGGATAAAAAGGCAACCCCGGTCGGGGAGACTTTAAAACGAGCTGCCGGGATTGTTTCTTTTCATGGGGTGGTGATGGGAGAAGGACTAGACGAAAAAAACCCCCGTCTTCTTAGTCCAAATCACCTCGGCAACATGATTGCCATTATTTTCAGGACGGGCGAGAGGAAAAGAGCGACAAACAAGCCGTCGGATGTGCTGCTTGGCGGAGAGAGAGCGGCGCGCACGGTCATTTGATCCGGGTCTTCCTCCACTTGCTCACCGAGCAAGGAAAGCGAACACCGCCGTTGCTGACTCGCAGAGGAAACGCATCGTTAGATACTATGAGACAAGACCAAATCATATTTTCTATTAAAATTAAATCCTTCCCTCTGACTTTTTTCTTCCCCCCTTTTTGGAGAGGGGTTTTATAAAGAACAGAGCAATTTCCTCTAACGATTCGTGTAGGATTTACCTCCATAATCAAACACGACTTAGTCTCATTAATTCGCCCCTGTATAACCCGTGCCACGGTCTGAGATTCAAGCCAGAATGAGTGGCTTCTCTCGTTGCACTTTTGGCGGGCGCGAGAGGGGGAGTTAACCGAGGGGACTCCACCATGCGACCGTGGACATTGCCGGAGGTTTAAAAAAAAATTCTCCTTCTCTTTCCCTCTTTCACAGTGGAGAGTTTTTCTGTGAAGTGATTGGAAGAAAGAGTAGGCCTACTTCTACTACGGATAAAATCACATAAACACTTGTGGCTTTTAACAAAATAAGAATAAATAAATAAATAAAATAAAATAATTAACTAAGTTTGATTACGAGACTTTTTCTAGTCTTCTCGCTTCTCTTCTTTTAATAGTGAATGTAACCAAATACTTTTTTTTACAACCAAATAAGGCTAGGGGTGAAGTGGGGGTAGACTGGTTCATTTTAGCCATGTAAGACTTAGCACTATAATAATCAATGGATGAACAAGGAATACGACAACGATGGCAACGACACGATTAACGCCACTGTCTTGTTACACTTTTCATAATGAAAGCAATAAGACTGAGTCTCATTCAACAGACTACTTTCCCCACACAGCCTCGGTTTAGCTACACTGACCTGCATGGGTGACAAACAAGACAACTGCAACACAACATAGGTCTTGGCAAATAGAAAGACAGCCACAAGCTTTTTAAATAAACGTCATAATTAAAAAGAATTCAAATCTAATACTGGAAACCAACGACATTTCCATGTCTGCTCCTTTCTTTGTTTTAATTTGTCACAAGGGAACATTTTGTACTTCTGCTCTTTTTCCCGTGGCGGATGTTATAGAGGTGGGGTTGGGGGTTAGTTTAGGGGGGGGGGGGCTGATATTTACCAAGCATTCCTGAGGCGAGTTAACACGCCGAGATTGAGAACGCATCCAAGCCGGTCATTTCAATCCCCGGTCCAAGACATATCCACCGTGACTGAGAAGAGAAAGAGGAGAGCTACCCCAAGTACTATTCATTAACTTCGTTGCGATTTAATTTAACAATGTTGCAGCCTCTCACTTTTCCCCTTTGCAATTTCCCCAAGCTTGTTTGGCCTGGACTGCTTCAGCTCGTGTTGCTCATATACGACGGGGCCATTTCTAAGCTAGCAATGCATTTCCTGCTGCCTTTATTATTTGCTGTCTGTACCCGGCCACTGTGCGCCACGGGCAGCAATCATATTATATATTTTTCTTCCATGTGTTGTCTTTTTGACTTTTCGCGCCTTCCTTTCTGCTTGACTGATCAACAAGTAGATTCAAGAGTATTTTGTATATAAATAAAGCTAAAACCCCTTACGCTTTCTGATCTCATAGGAAATGACTGCAAGCGGCAGCGTAAGATAACTATTGGCCAGAAACTCATTTTTACTCGCCGAAACGATGCACACGTTCTGTTTTTATTGGCACGACAGCCTCTCCATAGTTTCCCCCTTCCACTTTTTTTTTAATCAAATGTTGCTAATCTTCTATCTATTTAGATATCCCCTCGTGTGGGAAGGCTAGGCATTGATGGCATTGCATCCCCAATCCGAGAAATTGTACACCGCCGTTTGTCTTTGGTTACTTCGCCAATAAACATGACGGCATTGGACGCGTGGAAACAGCAAGGGGGAAAGAAAAAGAAAAAAAATGGCCGGCGTATCTGGAGGGTTTGAGTTTGCCGAGAGTTAGAGAAGCACGTAGCCCGGGAGACTAAATCCCACTTGCTCAGCACCTGTCAATCACGGCTTGAGGAACACAAGGAATAGGAAAATAAAATAACAATAAAAGACAGCCGTGAATTTAGTTATCAAAGCATTGTTATCCGGCGATCGGAATATTGCGTCTCTTGCAAACAATATACCAACCAACTGACAGTTTATGAGTGCTTCGTCTTCCCGAAATTGAAAAAAGCACATTTTTGTTTTCCTTTTAGGAGGTGGGGAATCGGAGAAGAAATTTATTGAAACTTTGTTTAAGGTTCGAGCTTTGGCGAAGATCAAACTGGCCTGGTGATATAAAATAAACCCTAAACAAAACAAGATTGTGCAGGGAGGCCGGACATTGGTTGTAAAAACAAAAACATTGGACGTCTTTTGTTAAATGAAAAAAAACCTCTACTGTTTTTCGGTAAACATTGAATCCATGACGTCTGCTTAATCAAACGTCTCATGTTTTTAAAATAGAGAACTGAAGGTGGTGGAACTTTCAACAAACTGCTTAAAGCACAGTGCGAAGTTAACTTTTTAACAAGCTGATTGAAAATACGAATCAGACCACGGAAAATACTCGACGTTTCACTGGGTCAATCGGAGTGGATTCAAAATCGCTTAACGGTTCCTCGATTGGTGAAAATGATGATCTTCATCGGGAGAAGGTATTCCTATCAGGGTAAAGTCATACGCCGATTAGGGTAGTTTGTATGACTGATAAGGGAGTCATGCGCCTATTGGGGGTAGTTTGTATGACTGATCGGGGGTAAAGTCAAACACTAGTTGAAAAGGTGCACTGACAATTGAATAAAGTGCAACATTGATGCTGTGTGTACTTATTTGTTTTATATTATTGGTTGAATATTCCATGCGGCTCTGTAACATAACAAATCACCCCCTTTATTGCTTTGATTATGTTAGGTATGGGGTTGGGAAGAACCTTGATACAGTTTACATGGTTAAAGGCATCACGTGAACCAGTAAAGGATCGAGTACCAGCATGATTTGAGCTTTACCAAATACGGAAGTATTGAAGCTTTCGTTTATATGCTTTAAGCCACGTCTATTTTAAATTTCAAGTATCATTTTTGTAAAAGTTAGATCCCATACCTTCGCCACCCGAGTCCCCTCTCGTTTTACTCAGCCTTGCTTCCCACGTTTTGATGTAGACCAACGGGTTGGCGCAAATTACAAGCGAACCACCCCCAGCATTCCACGCCTTTGCCAATTACCTGACTACTACAACAAAAAACACTGGTAACACAACCACTCTTTGCCTGAAATAGCAACATTTAATTGGCCCTCTTCCATGGAAATAGCCATAACTGGTGCCCATCCAACTGATGGGGGAATTTCAAGTGTGTATCTATGTACATAATATATATATAATATAGCACATTATCATTACATTGATCATCGGAAAGCAATATGTGACAATGATATCTCTATGCATGAGTCGAGTTGGTCTTACTCGTAGTTGACATGGTGGAGAAATAACACAGTGGCTTCGTTTATGTACAATTGTTGAATCAACGCCCATGACAGTAGAATTGAAACTCTCTACTCATGGTAAAAACCTTCATTGAGAATTGCAACATTTGAAAAAGGATCTCTTTTAAGAGATACGGACAAAATCAAGCCAATGGTATTGTCCTCTCTCGCAGTTGGGGTGGGTGGGGGTGGGACAGTCAACAAATTTAATTTCTGCACTTGTCTAATGGATAGAGAACAGTCGGAATCTGCATTTTTGTAAATAACATTATGCCTTATAGTGAAAACCAACTCAGCATGATTGCTACATTGTCTTTAATCCACGTGAGATTTGAAAATGTCGATGAGATTTGAAAATCTCGATCAACAATTGTCTGCACGCCCTCTGAGGCAACTGGGTACACATTTTTTCAAATAATCATCCAAACGAATGGATGGAACCAATATGCGGCTCCTCAATGTTAGCCCGTGACCAAGGCCGTTTCAAAACCTTGGCTTTTGTTTAGGCTTGAGTTTGGCTCCGGTTTAGGCTCTGTCAGTTGTTTTGAAACGTGTGTTTTCTGTACGTGGCTTCAAACAGGCGGACGGAGCCTAAGCCAGAAGCCAAGACTAAGCCGTGATTTTGAAAAGACCCTCATGTGTCTCGGGACCTAGCCCAAACGCTGTAACAAAATAAAACCCAATACCTGACTGTAGCCTCAATTATGTACCTAAATGTAACCCGAACCTTACTGTAACCATCTCTATATCTAAATGAAGCCTGGGCTACATTAAGGTAAACACAGAGCTGCATTTGGACATTTTCGCTCTTACCATTTACATCGTAAGTTTGTAAAAAAAATACAACAAATTCAACCAATAAATACAAACAATTTTAAAGTAGGTTTACACTTTGATAATTAGCAGAGTCAGGTTGCCAGATCAAACGCTATGTGTGAAATGTTTGTAACTGGTTCCCGGATCAATGTCGCTCAGCAGTTTTAATTGCTAAGCAGTTCTGTAAAAAGCTGTTATTTTGGCTCTATTGTATTTTCGTTGGGTGACCACATTCTGCTAAGCAAAAACTACATTTGGTGTTCCTAGCAGTTCTAAAACAATGCAATTACGTCAAATCGGATAATTGGTGTGAGAAGTTTTTACCATCAAACTTTCCTATATGGGAATAGTAAGCAAAGTTCACTCACTCATTCCAGCCATATTGCTAAGCAGGATTTGAAGAACCATATAAATAGAAAAAAAACTACGAAGCGAAACTCGCGAAATTTACGTTAAAAGTAAACATTTATCTTTAGAAGTACGGACGTATGGGGACTCTTTGATCACGGGAGCAGAATGGTTGAACTGCCCAAAAGTGTACGCAGAGCTGAGGACCGAGTATCGGGTAAAAAGTATTTTTCGCTTCCTCTGTCCCTTTTGTTCCCAGTTTTTAGCCAGTTATTGGGAGAGCAGTTTCCCCGCCTATGTTTATAGGTGCGTAAGAATGAATTGGTTCGGTTGGCATTGACCATTGGAGTTCTTGCATGTTTACTACACTGTAGGGTGAAGCGTATGAAGTGAGCCAGGGAGGGGCTGATGTAGTCTTGTACAATCAGATATCAGAAGACTTGAAAACATCTTGTTATGTGGCTAGATTGTACATCTTCTATTAACTATTAAGTACATTTGACAAAGTACCGCATTGATCCAAATAAACAAACAATATTAAACTGTGTGGGAAAGTGAGAATAATTCCTGAATTTGGAGTATTGGCTGCTTGGTTGTTGTCTCAACAATGTTGACATGTTTTAAGTTTAAGTTTCGGCTATGGCTTGGAAACCCTACAGATTTACAGTAATATCAATCATTGCTTTCCTTTCGTTTTTTTTTCTCCTTTAAAGATCCTCGAGTCCTCACAATCTCTTATCGCGAGATCTTAGCAACAGACGTGAGGATGTCTGGAAAAAAGTACATCAACATTTAAAAGTTAAAGTAGCATCAAACGAAGAACAACAGCGGAAAAAATACGCGTGCAACGCATTTTGAATCCAAAGTCCTAGTTTAGAATTATGCGAGACATGACCTTTAAAAAGGGCACGTCGTAAGATGTGCTATGCGATAAACGGCCCAAACAACCTCTTGAGTCTGCCATGCATATTAAACCCACCACGCCGAAGCAACACACGAGGGGGTCGATTTTTTTTTAATCTGCTCTCTTTTTTTCTAAAAATCTTGGTCAGGCCTTGCGTGCCGGAACCACTCTTCAAAGCGTTTTTCACTTCGATTTGGCAGCAAATTGGGTAAAACAACGCTAAACGGTCTCACGGGGTGTCTGCTTGTGCCGTTTCAGGACCAGCCACCAGGGAATTGCCACAGTTTTTATACAGAACATCCCGGCCAAACACTTCAGAATGGAATCCATAAACATTTTGGTCGTCCAGTAATCCTTCTCGACACTCTTCACTTTCCCCCATTGTGACCTGGGAACTTTACATCAACTGTTGTTTTTGTTTTTTGGACAATTTTTCACGACGCTTGGCCTAATCATAAATACACACTCAATACTACACCGTTGTTGTGCTCAGTCTGACATTTTCTTTAAGTGGATGTTGCGTGTAATGCAAGTGGGCCGCAGGAAAGAGCAGTATAACAGATATGTCATGCCTAAAACTAGGAGAGTGAAATGCAAATGGCTGGCCAGAAATAGGTCAAATATTGGAACAACTCAAGACCACTTTGTCATATTTTCACATATGAAACCAATTAGTATGGTTGAGTCCCTTAAAATGGTAGTAAAAAAACAAAAAACAAAACTAATTTCGAGGCCATTTTGTTCATTTTTTTTATACAAAGAAGTTTGACAAACAACGGTTTCCTTCACATATTGATCACATCGAAATAGACAACAAACAGACAAGAAATCGACATTTGCACAGGTGAGATTTTCAAATGATTAATCTAAATATTTCAAATTCATCTCCAAACATTCCAAAATATTAACATTACAGTTAAAACAAATCCTGCATTTATTTACATAATAGTCAGTGTTCGTTCTGTAATCCTCCTTCTATTCGGAATCCACTGCACTGTTTGCCACAGAGCCGTCAGTGGTACCAGATGGTGACTTCTCTGGCTCGCTATGCATGCCGGTTCTACTTCCGGGGCACTGCACGCAGTCTGGGGGACAAGTTGCGTAAGGGGCAAAGATCAGACGTGGGTACCCCTCCCCAGCGGTGGGAAACTTCCCTGATAGATGAAAAGGATGTAGGGCTGGGAAAGCAAACCGTGGTGATCCCATGGCCGGACTCGGCATACTTGAGGTCAGTTCGGCGACTGATGTTGGTGCGAACAGAGGCGTACGTCCTAGGAGGGCCTCGGCGTGGAACGGGTGGGGTGGTCTCGGGGCGAATAATAACGGCACTGAAGAGGCTGCAGATGCGCTCGATGGTGGAAGAGGGGTGAACGCTGACTTCATGCTACCCACCGGATGCTTTTCGCTACTCAGGGACGATCGGAACGCCGTTTGGAGTCCATGAACCCCTGACATTCCAAAACTCTCGTGGTGACCAATGCTTGGCCTCTCCACTGCGCGCGAGATACTTGACGGTATGCTGGCGGCGGTGGGAGAATGCTGAGTCTCACTGGCAGATAGAAAATGTTCGATGGCTTTGACAAGGTCCCCGCTGCACCCTTGCAGGACGAGCTCTAAGACGGCCTTCCTCTGAGTTGGGAAAAGTCTTGTGAGGATCTCGATTGGGGTGAGCCTTCCTGGGCGGAAGTTAGACACAAAACTGGCGGCGAAACCGTTGAAGGTGTCGAGGGAGTCACTCTTGTTCTTACTGGACGAGTTGCTGTTGTTATTATTGTGCTCTTGTTTGCCGCTAGAGGGAGTTCGGTGGCCATTTTCCTTTTCATTTGCTGATTCATGCTTCACGAGTTTCTCTGTAAGATAAATAAAAATAAATAAATAAGAAGTCCCAAAATGCTATCAATCATAGCGTTACAGGCTGGAAGCCTTTTTCTCAATTTACCCCAAAATCTTAAAAAGATAAGCAAGGATTATTTTAACACTAATGTCTGGTTCCCAAGTTTACTCCGCAAACCTCGCAAGCAAATGACCGAGGCTTGGATGTCTACCCGCTTATCCTGTCTCTGAAACATGACCGCATTATTTTGCTACGTTACTGTCATATTGTCCTGTCTCCTGATCAATGGGCAGTCAATGGTACGTCACTGTCATTCTGTCCTGTCTCCTGATCAATGGGCAGTCAATGGTACAAAACAAACAAACAAACAAACAAACAAACAAACAAACACTTCTGACTACATTATCTAGTTTGAAATTGTTTTATTGAGTTAACTACGATTCATCCGTGTTAACCACAAAAAGAGTTTACACAAGTTGAACTGAGGTTTAAGTCATGTAAAAATTATATCAGTGAGAAAAAGTATTATCAGTGGGTTTACCCTCGCACAGATATGCATCAGTAAATCTCGCATTGGCAGCCCATACAGGGAAGAAGAAAGGAAGAAAGAAAGAAAGAAAGAAAAGAAAACAAAGGGAAGAAGGACCCCCACAAAAAATAGCAACCACCAAATACAAACAAAAAAACAAACAAAACATCCCAAATAAAAACAAAACAAAACAAACGAAAACAACAACAACAACAACAACAATAGTGTATGCCAACACACTAACTAAACAAATCTACACAAGGTCAAATTTAATAGACTTGCTTAAATGAGAATTATGCAAACAATAAATCTATTTGCTAAAAAAAATATTACGCTGGGACAAACAGGAATACACAACAGTCTTTTGCAAAACTATTTTTCTAAGCAAGATTCGTCTGTACTTATCGAGCAGCAACTATTTTGAACCAATCTGCACTTACGCCGTTCGGGAAAAAAAAATTAGTAATGTGAACTTTGCTTCAATTAACAATCAACCTCAAACTAAACACTCGAGTCAGACACGCCTACTTAGAGCTCATATTATTTAAAGCCTGACGTCCAATAATCTTTAAAATGACCAAACGGTTAAATTTTAATGGCTATTTTCCCCTTATTTTTTATCCATAAATTGTTTTTTCTTCTCTAATTTAAATATTCGTATGAGTTTTATTGTTAATACTTCTCGTTTGTTGTCAACCGAAACTCTTACTCTTACAACCTTTGGTCTACCTGTTTAGCAGAATTACTTATTTAGTTTGACCACTTTACTACTTTTTGCTACAATGTTTTATTGCCATTGATAGCTTGAAAATACAATTGGATTTAAGTTTTGCATCCCCAAAACCCAACCCTCCAAAACCCCAAAACCTTTAATAATATAAAACCTGCAATATATTTCACGAGGTTTACTCCAAAACAAGAACATTTTACAACTACAGAGGTTCAAAAAGATATTTCTCTCCTGGTTAAAAAAGGTATCGTTTATTCAGATGGTTATAATAAATGTTCATACGTCTAATGTTGATATAAAATAATATACATTTTAGAGTGATGCGTGGGACATTAATCACGAAATATCAATTTTGAGTTGACTGTAGCTGCAGTTCTAATTCAAACAGGTGTTTTGAAGCACCCAGTTGAGATGGTGACGCACTGTATAAACTTTCACTCAGACTACACCCGGGTCAACTACAACAGCAAACAATATTGTGATAACTCTATATCGATAGCATTTGTGCAACGGAATATAATTCGAAGATTCTGAAAGTGAAATAGAAAGCGAAGGCACGGACAGTCATCGCGAGAGGCGAGATATATCCGTGACTCCTCCAGCACGCGGGAAGTGTTTGCTCCTTTTTTACAGCGGTGTTTTTGTAATGTTTCCACGATATAAGGAAAACTGAGCACACAGGTGACGGGCGTTGTCACTTCGTCAATAGTTATCCACATTTTTTGATGCGCATGTTTATTTATATATATAGGGCAGTGGTCTACTTTTCAGACCTAGATCAGATTTGTAAACCAACACCACAGGTGTTTTCAGAGTACTGTCACGGTAACACATCACGTGACGTGTGAAGTGATGTACGTGTTACATGTGTAACATGGGAATGCTGCAAGTGGTAAGGAGGTTACCTGCTTGCCTGGTCTTGGCCTTAATGAGTTGTACTAAACCTGTGAACAACTAATAAAGTACGCGGAACATTAACACGTTTGAGTTACACTTGTGACACAGAAATACCGTAACAGCAACACTTGCAATGACCAAAACGGTGACAGTAACACCATGAGGTGTGAGTAACGATACTGTAGCTTTATTCTGAGAAAGATGTAACAGCAATAATCTACGAACACATTACGACGTGTACAAAATGTAACAAGTAACACGCATGGCGTGTAAATATCGTTACAGTAACACACGTAACGTAAAACAACTTTTCCTGCACTGACGTCCTGCATAAACACACCATTTTTGGAGTATAGAACTCAACAGCAGCAATAGTCCAGGCTAGCTATTAAGGAGTTCAGAAGGAGGGGAAGAGGTTCAGGGCGCCAAAAGTTACACAACGTGACAAGCGAAAAAAAGAAAATGCTACCAGTTATCAAATAGGGAAGCATGAAGACCTATTACACTTTTCAACATTCTAATTGAGTTGAAGAAATAAGACGAATTCTAGCGAAATTGTATAATGGTTCCTGGAAATCAGTTTGAGGTAGTGACTAAGTCAACTGTTGATAGTCTGCCTATTAATAGAAACAAACCCCACTATATAGTACCTAGCTATACCCTCTCTAGACAATTACAACCGTGGATATGTAACCCACTGGTACCTAGCTTTACCCTCTCTAGGCAATTACAACCGTGGATATGTAACCCACTGGTACCTAGCTGTACCCTCTGTAGGCAATTACAACCGTAGATACGTAACCCATACCCTTCCTAGGCAATTACAACCGTGGATATGTAATTTACAGCAATTTTTGACAGTCATACCCCCTGTTTTTTTCTTAAACCCAATCCGAATGTAAAAGAATTGTCATCCAGGAATCACAAGCGAGACCTGTTTCAATTTGTTCTGTCAGTCTTCATTGTTTGCTGCGGACAGTACAACAGGTGTGCCTAACCGTGAGTCTCTACAATCGGCCGCCGTCCACACACGCCAATCCCCCCGTCCCCGTGTTTGCATGTCTGATGGTAAATCGTTATTGTATACAAGCGTCTGAGTGCTTCGTAATTAACGCGCACAAACCAATTGGTTAACTTTAAGGGGAAAACAAAATGACAAAATTGATTCTCATTTTTTTCCTCGGAGGAAAAAATGAGATTTGTTTTCTGTAATCATTCTTCCGCTGTAAGTTAAAACAATTATTTGACAAGATGGAACGAGACTAACCAGATGACTGGCCTACAGTGAACGAAAAACCCACCACTTTATTTGTGGATAGTTTTGTTTTCGATTGCAATTGATTTACTAAAAAAATAACCTTTGTTTGTGTTTTTTTAAGGACAGAAAACTGTCGTCGGATTAAAAAAACAGATTTCCCTCATATTGACTACCAAAAGAAGAATAATTATAATTGAAAAACGAAAAGAAATCCGTGACGAATCGTCCAACGTGACGCAAGACATATTTGTTTATTTCATTCTGACTGTGAACTTTTTGTCCTTTTACGATCTTGAACGGACTAACTGGGCCATGTCTAAACTCATAATTGTGTTCAGGTATTTGCATATTCGTAAAACCATCACATAGGCCTACATCGGCTGTGACAAAAACTCTGCTATACTCAAAACATGAAGCAACACATCACTTCGCGCATGTCCATTAGATTTGGAAACATTTGGAAACATTGATTCTTGACTCAAACTTTGATTTGTTTCAAACAAACAAACAAAACAAGAACAATGTGGAGCCTGGATATGTTACAAAACGGCAACCAAAAAGAAGAAAATGAAAGAAGAACACAAAATGATGACCACCTGTGTAAAATATGCAGAGGAATTAATTAAGGCTGTCATTATCACACCAATAACAACCGTGTAATGCATATACGTAAGAGAACTTGAGGCGAATGGTAGCGAGCTCACAGGAAATGCTTTGTACCCAGATGATAAGAAAATAAGACAAAAAAACTGGGAAGTCACTTTTTTAAAAAGGGACAGTCAAAATTTGGCTCAGAAAATATTGATCGACTGGTTGCCATGGGGAAAACTATATATCTCCGAATCCTTTTGTTGGGGTTTTTAGCTTTTAATGAAGCAGCGATTCTTGTGTGGTACGCTGAACAGCTTTTTAATGGTTTTTCGTCTGGAGGGAGTTGGTGACTTCAGGGGGAAAAACAAACCACATCCCGCCTTGACTATGTCAGGCGAGCATGAGTAGGGTACTTGTTCCATTTTGTGGGCCGAGAGGGTCTCTCCCTCCCTGGTTGGAATGGTAAGGGAAGGGGGTGTTAAAAGAGGAGAGAGCGGAGTGTGGATAAAACGCCTAAATCTATTGTGAGGTTGTCCGGGGTGACAATGCAGAGCGGGACGGATGCAGGAGGATTAGTACCGCCAGGTAGTCGAGATCAACCCGTATCAGAGCTGAGTCATCCTCGCTACCTTTTTCTCTAAAACGACGGAGAGAAAGTTACTCCTATCATTTTGAAATAATGTTTGGCCGCTTTCTTTATATTCAAAATCTACTTATTTAATTTAAATCCTCCTGTGCAAGATAGCACATTTCAGGCGTTGAATACTTAAAAGGAATGTTTGCTCAAACAGTAGCAACCCCCCCCCAAAAAAAAACCCGCCAAAAAAAAAACCCAAACCCCAAACCCAACAACAACAAGCTCTGGTTAGCTTCTCAAATCGGCAACAGATTACAAAGCTGTGAAGTGATGGGTGGGGGGGGGGGGGGGGACGAGATGACTTACTTCTTATGCAAGTTTATGCCAGATAAATGCCAAATAAACAGGCGAGCTTATAATGCGATGAATAACTTAATTTGCAAATTTATATCAAATAACTGCGAAGCTTAACTTGCTGTCACTACAATACCAAACGTGTGACAAACATTACATTTGTTTGATCAAATGTGTTAGGCTATTGGATTGAAGTGAAACTTATAATGAAAACTCGGGGAAAATGTTTCCTTGAGCTCCTGAAATGGTTATGCTAATGAGCTCAACAAATTCAAGATTTTTTTACTCATAAGTGATGCCCCTAATGGTTTAACCAACGCGCATCAGTATCTATTCATTTACTCATAATTTGAGTTCAATTGTCGGTTTAAATTGAACTTGAGACGGGGGAAAAACAAATCACAGAGAATGTGGAATCAGTAAGGTAGATATACAGATTGATGAAAAGCAAGAGAAACTGTTAGTGACGTGCACACGTTACAGCCCATTACGGTCCCATCACGGCGTGTGTTTGCCCAACACAATAGAGCTGAGTCGCTGTGCAGTTTTTAAAGCCATCAAGACCTGTTGCGTAGACTGCCCGTGAACAAAGGCTCCCCACCGCCACGTACGAGACCATCTCCCCGGGGCCTGCACTCTTTAAGATATGCGCACGTGCAACTATTAAGGACACGGTAAAAAACGTTTGGCAATCCTTTTTTTCTTTAAAAAAATACTAATGCAAAAAATAATAAATAAAAATGCAGAAACCCATAATGGCCTAAAATTGACGGGGGAAATGGCGGCGTGTAGTAGTTGCACGTGGGTGGGATGTCTAACTAGAAACATTTGAATATACAAGAAAACCAAACAGATCGCTGGGGCATGCGCTTTACTCATTTCAAATGGCATTTCCATAGCGATTGCCATGCGTCGCCTTTCATCATTTATTTTGTTCATGTATTACCATATTTTAAATTGATACTAAATGCATACTGAATAATAGTTGTTGCAAGAATAACAAAATGACTAATGTCTTTCTCTTTGAAATTGATTTTGTTTGTTTGTACCACTACAAACGGGGTACCATGTGTGCTGGTAATTTATCACGGACTAGTTTCCCCTGGACCCAAACCGCTGGGAAACAGTCACCGGAGCAGCGGCTTCACGGCCCCGGCCAACTCGTGATTGATGACCCGCTCTGATATCGCTAACCCCCCGAAAGAATCATATTATGATTGCAGACTGATGAGTCTTTAGTCACCGAAAGCCCCGGCCCAAGTTATCCATAACTAACGGCAAAGTACAGTTTAATGATAGGTTTAAACCGTCTCCGTCAAAACATTGTCAACCCCTTCACAAAGCGCGAGATTTACTCCCCTATTCTCGACCAACAAGTCACCATCCATCTTGTCAGAAAGACTCAGAGTCACAGCAAGTCACGTTTCATATCCCGAACTCTATTTTAACAAAGTCCTAAAATGGGTTAACTCCTCTGGGCGCTAAACCCAACCAAATCAGACCCAAGATCAATCATCAACAGAGAGGACCAAATTCCACTTTTTCGCTCTCTTAGTCTCCCCCCAATCTCCATCTCGAGAGAGAAAGAGAGAGCAGAAAAAAAAGAGAGAAAAGAACCGCGAATTTCCAACCGGTAGTTGCTTTTACGCTCAGTTAGCGCACCGAACTACGGCCGGCGATGGACCAGAAAATCGGGGTGATTGAAGCGGAAAGAACGGGCCGAGACTAAGGGATAGACCGCGCTGCATTAACCCGCTCTCTTTGCGAGAACGAACTCAACGATCAACATCATCGTTGCACTTTTTACCTTCGGTTCTTCGCCGCAGCTCTTCCCTTTCTCTCTCTCTCTCTCCACACACACACTCTCTCACTCTAGAATAAATTGAATTTCAGACAGTAATAATGTCATGTCATAATTGGCACAAGTGAGGATTTGCTCACATACTCGTGCTTTTATTTGATTAAGCACCGCGATTAGAGCCCTACCTCAATAAAATTAAATTCGGACGAGATGTGATTACCTATACTCGACTGACGATGGTACCAAATCAAAATGGAAATCTCTGTACGTTGTCTGCGAGAGGTTCGTTGGAAAAAACACATAGTGACGTGTTAACTGGTCTAATTAAATTGAATGAAATCACAGGTACTATCTATGACATTGGTTGTTACAAATCTAATGGAAGCTTGTAGGTCTCGAGACTGACGAAGATAACATTTTTATTGAATGTAAAGCAAAACGTTTAATAAATCATGAAATCTTCCTTATATAATCGTAGAGTTCTTTGATATTTCTTAAGTATAGATTTATGTAATCCTAAAAAGTCAGTGGTTAATTTAAAATTGATTTGCCAAATCACTTAGCTGATGGTAAAACATGCGTACAAAAATAAAATCATTTTTTTGTAAAACAATACCCAATAAACTGTTTTAGAAAAAAAACCACCATACTACTACTACACTGCTACTAACTAATAATATTGGTAATGAAGGTTTTAATTGTCCTTTTCAGGTATGAAATCTTAGTCATTGATCTTGTTTGTCCCTCATTTACATTTATGGAACCAGGGCAAGCTAAGGGCAAATAGTCTGGTCACCTTTTGTGTATTGCAAATCAGCATCCATTCATTACACACTGCCTTGGAAACATGGCAAACATAGTGACAGCATGACAAAGGTTTATGAAAAAAGTAGGGGGAAAAAAAGAAAAAGAAAAACAACAGAACAGAAGTAAGACATTCCATTAAATTTCACCGTATTGTGGGGTGGGGGTGGGGTGGGTAACTGTCTTCATAATTATGAGAAATTCAAATTTAATCATCTCACCAGCTGACGTCATCAGTGACGTCACAAACCGAGGCGGTTTCTAGTTCATATGTAAAGCCCTATATGTTCACATGTTTTTCATTTTTCATTTGAAAGAAAGTCCATAAAGACGCACAACAGTAGGGTACAGAGTGTATATTATTTTCCCTGCATGCAAACTGATTTGGGGCTGATATTAACCTCGATGTAGGAAAACGGTGCAAATTAATTAGTCAAGATATTTTAATAAGAGGAGTTACAAGTCTTAAGTAAATTTCCGCATACTGAATTCGAAACTTGGTTTCTACCTCCAATGTACTCTCTGTATTTAAAGCCCGGCAGAAGGTAATTTAGCACTTTGTCATCTTGGAGATTAGGATGAGCATTTCGGCAATGTATCATCTAAGATGACCAACTAAACACACGCCATTAGGGTTATGTAGTCTCGTTTTGCCACTCGAGATCGCCGTGGTAATGTTTGTGTCTAACAGTTTCAATCCTTCACACGAAGGCATATAGTCAAACAACAATACAAAAATGCAACAGCGTGTGCTTTGTAACAATAAATCGGTTTGGTCTGTACATGTATATGCAGTGATGGTGCGGCCAAATACAACTCGCAAATTACATGGGTACGGTTTGGAAAAATAATGAGTTAACACAGTTTGAAACTGACCGTTTTATCAGTATAAAGTTTGACCGGAAAACATTCCTTGCATAATTGCTATCTTTACTTAATTACAAATGATTGAAATACCATTATGTGTTCTTTCGAATGCGGCATGTATGATTAAGGAACAGGTTGTTCGTTCTCAGCGTTTGGACTTCCATGCTCTAGTCGTTGACCTAATTTGAAAACAGTACATTTTTTCTGACTGTTATCTACATTAAATTAGCAAAACCATCGAATATTGAGTCAACAAAAAGGAAACAAACTTCTCTTTTGACTCTCAATCAATATATAAAAACAGAAAGAAAAGTAGCTTTCTCTGTACCAGGTGTAATTTCCGAACGAACAGGTGGTAACACACATGTTTCATTTATCTGAGAATTTCAATTCCAATTTCAATCATTACTTTTTTTTTTGAATAGTTGCATTGTTCCAAAGACAACATGATCGCCCAGTCATTAATACGTTGACGCTTCAAAAGTCACAAGGAGAGCGCCCCCACCGGTGATAATTATCAAAGTACCCCTTATGGGCGTGGCTTTATCTCTTTTTCTCTGGATTCACAATTTAAAAAAATTACGATCAAGTATAATAAGATTGTACGGTAATAAGATCTATGGTAAGACTTAATCACACTGACCTTTTGTAGACAACTGTAGTAAACAAATACATACAAATAAATAAATAAATAAATAAACAAATTGTCCCAAAAGAGATGATTTGAATAAAATGTATACATATAATGTATTTCCCCCATCCTGTGATGTTTTATTCCTTTAAATTATGCTTCGTTTATGTATGAGAATTGAAATGAATGTAGCCCTGCTGTATAACACTTGCCTATTTTGTTTTATAACAGCAGCTGTAAAGTCTTTGTATCTGTTGGTTCTAAAATCACCTTTTCCGTGGCCTCTCTCTCCTTTCTCTCGTCAAAATTTCGATTTTTCTTATCATTAATCACTCCCACAAATTATCGACATTCACTAATCAAATACCGACACGTGTTATTTGTAAATGCCTGTTGGTCCCTAATCCATGTTAGATTCCACGTACAAACCTCTACACACCACGCTTTTCACTTGTGCGACCACAAACGAACAGTTCTGTTTTTAATAAATTACAGCAAAATTAACTTATTAAATAAATTTGATTTCCCCCCATTTAAACCAGTATATTTTAAATGTTAGAAAATGCAAATATCCCAGTAAGTTCGATTTTCCGAGGTGTTCAGTTCTCTAGTTGTACGATCGAGTGACATTAAATACCTTTTGTTTTTCAATAAGTACCGGCAAACGACTGATTAATATAACAATTAAGCAACACGCTAACTTTGCAGTGAACACAACTGCAACATATAATTGCACCATTTGAAAATCAACTTCAAAAAGAAGAAAAACATGAATTCTACAACACTAAGGTAATACGATTTCAGACAGCAGTACCTTTTTGTACCAAAGTTAGCATCGACGCAAGATCAACGATACAGACCTGTTCTTTTATCCTGCAAACTATTGTCTTTCCTGGTAGTTACCACAATTAGAGAAGTCTTTATAGAAGTACAATGACTCCAACAGAATCCAAATCCTTCCCTACATTATTAAGGATGCTAGGTTCCACTTATGGCCAATTTGACCTATAATTTTAGTTTTAAACTTTAAATAGCTATTTTTCTTTAAAATAAACTCGATAAGATTATAAGCTATTAAACTATTGCAAGAACCCCCCGAACAAACAAGCAAACAACTAAACTAAAAAATAAAATAAAATAAGAAATACAAAACAACAACAAATGATGAGCGGTAATTAATGAAAACAAAAGTGAATTATTGTGGCGTATGCGAGAGGTTTTGTATGTTTTTCGTTTTGAAACTGCCTCATCTTTTAGTTTGTTTTTTTTTATAGCGAAAATGTTATATATATAAAAACATAAAACAATTCTTTCCGCGAAATCGGGCTGGAACAACTTCAAATAAAAGTTGATAGCCTATTCCTCTTAAAGGCAAAATATCATGTCCATGGTAAACATTTTACAATAAATTTATTTCAAAACCTTTATTTGAAATCAAAACAACATGACTGTTGTCTCAGCGAACACGTTTCATGTATTTGTGTCAAAAAATAAAAAGTCGATAATCGAGAGGAAGACGCTTTGCAAATGTAGTCGCACAATTTGATCAATATTGTGATGTAACTTAAAAAATAAGTATTTGAAATAAAATAAAAAATGATTTATATTCGAGCTGAATAAGAAAGTTAGAAATCAATTCTATCACTTGAAGAAAAACATTATTGAGACAAACCAATTTTAGCGACAGGTCGAAAACCAGGCAAAAGTTGCAAACCTATCCCTAAAAGCCTACTGCCTTTTTCTCATTTTGAAAAAAACAAACAAAACAACTATGACGAAACTAACCCTTTTCTCGAAAAAATAATAGAAAACTTAAGTACAGGTTTCAAAATATCAGCAATTTGTTATTCATTCTTTGCATTAAAAACAAGGTTTAGTGGAGTTTGTAGGGTATTGAATCTCCCAAGTTCGCGCAGCTGTGAGTTGTGTAAACATCATAGAGAGTACGTGTTTGGCCACACAGAGCTGAGGCTTCGGCCGGGTCGAACGCGACTACAAGCCCCGGTAAACCGAGCCTCCACCCCGCTCTCATAGTCAAAGTCTAATTGGGAGGCCATTAAAACACCATCAAAGACGCATTTGGGTGCGATAACTGTAGTGGAGATTGACACAGCTAATAGCGCGACATGGGGCGGGCACAACAGGGGTCTCCTGCTACCTTACACCCCCGATGATTTTCCCATGTCATCGGCTTACAATATCTGTCCGCCCTGATACGTGTGAATGTATCGTTACAGTCACAAGGAATCAGGAGAATTTGTAAAAAAAACCAGCGTGCTTTGTTTTACGGCTAGAAGAATATACAATTAAACGATGTTGTTAAATCTGCTTACAGTTCACAATGACCCGCAAGTTCTTTGTTGCATACTTAATCAACCACGATTCCCTAACTTGATATTGTTTAAGTTCGTACAAACAGGCCTAAAATGGGCCAGGTAGGGGAATTATTTTGGGGCTTTGACGACACACGCATGGGATTTTGAACACAGTCAGAGTATGTCACAAGAAAGATGTATGGCTACAAGGTCATCGCAGATTGAATGTTGAAAAGAACTATAGATAGAATTTGTTTCCTCAAAATTTCCAAAATGGCTGCCATTGCTCGTTATACTGCCTATTATTTTCAAAGGAGAAATCTGCGATGGCACTACTGCCAAGTTTCTTTCTATGACACACTCTGACTGTGTGTTACTTGTAATCATCAAAGGCACACCCCATCACCTCCGTCCTACTATTATACATTGTTCATTCTCTGTTTTTATAGGAATTCGTTTTAAAATGGTGATTACGTCATTTCACCGATCAGATTTAAGTTAACCGAGACGAATATTCAGCATGAAGTCACATGACTGAAATACTACACGAACGTAACATTAAAATGTGGTTGAATAAAGTGAAACAAAAGAACAAGAACAAGAACAACAACAACAACAACAAATCAAATGTGGGCCTCTGTGACGTTTGGTTTTTGAAACCAAATTAAGAGCGGACCTGACCAGAAAGGAAATGCTCAAAACTTAAGTCCGTGGTTGAAACACGGTGTTCCAATTGAATGGATACAAAAACGAAACAATAAAAAGAAAACTAAAAGTTCAGGATTTGTCGTCAGTTTCGTCATTTCTTTACAAGTAAACAAAGGAGTTTTGCTGGAGCATAATAACGATATTGACCAAAACCGTAATGTCATAAACCAAAAACGAGTCAATTGAGATAATACAATTTAATGGTCGAGTGTTAGGCCAATAAACCTATTTGTTAATACTAATTTAAAGAACACTGATTGGTTTAACATGTCGGTCTAACATTGTTCTGAACCTTCATTATCTAAACATTTGTCGATCTTAAAATAATGAATATAGTTTAATCATTTGTTAGATTGAAATGGAGTGACTTACCAGGGATTTCGTGATGGTCAGCCTCCTCGTCAGCAATATCCATTGGTCTAGGTGACATTTCTTCCCCGGAGTCCGACGAGCCGAACATCGGTCCGTTAGCGGACATCAAGCCGAACCCCCCACCGGAGCCAGGTGAGCATGCCCTCAGCCCCATGGCAATGGCGTCCTCTGCTGCCTGCTGCCTCTTCAGGGCCACCTGGGCGGCCATGACACGCTGTCGCTCGGCTATCAGGTTGCATTTGGGACAGCGACAGTCTCTGAAACGACAGTGGCGTTTATGTCCTTTCAGCCACGAGATGACACCGTGATTGCGACAGCGGGCGCATTTGGGTTTCCTGGCTCCCTTCTCGGTCAGAGGACCCCTGAGTAGCGACAAGGTCTGCAAGTCGATCACTGGACGCTCCATCATGATTAAGTTAAAGTGTTCAAGACTTTAAATTAAACCCGAAGATACTTGAAAAGGAGTTGTGGCGGTGAAGAGCGGTAGAAACACACCACAGGCCGACTCAAACTGACGACTGACTGAGAGGTGTGTGCCAAATACTGTACGATGCCAACTCTTCAAATCTTGACTTTCGTCCGAATTGAAAGAAATATATATCTTTGTAGAGAGTCAGTATATACAACGAAGTGTATTGCGCACCAAAAGACTTGACAAGTGCATCTGCGTCCACCCATACAGTTTGCCTGTTTTGTTCTGTCAGCGCTTGTGGAATCATTACAGTCAACACACAGTTATGACAGAACAACCCCTCTCCTTAGGAAAAAACCCAAAACTTGATGATGAGCAAGAGAAGCTGCCGCTGATTGGTCGAGGTGATTAACCAATTAGAACCGTTGTCTAATACAGCGCTCGTTAGTCAGTTGCTAGTGTTACCACCGACGACTTCGCCCACTGCCGTGCATTTGATGCCCGGCCGGCCAAGAATATACCGTTAATGCACACACTTAGCCCCGGACGAGTAGACGTAATCCCAGCCAGCGAGACTTGAAACCTGACAGTGCTTTTCGTCAGCTACAGCTTGGGTCAAACGGAAATCTTCGCCTCTCCGGTTTCGCAGCGGTGCAACAGCTCGTTCTTGCTGTCAAGGTACCCCCCCGCGTGCCAGAAAGCTTTCTCACTTAGCTTTTCACGGTTTAGCACCCCGGTTGTAACTTTGTTAGCACACATGGACTAATTTGTCAGGAATGAACGGCGTCTAATGGAGGTCTGCTGATTGACGCGTGGTGATTGACACACGTGTTCCCCCCTCTAAATCAACCCCTCCCATTGGCCCATACCTTTCGAACACGTGGTATCTTCATTGTGACGTCACCATCCCCCTCAGGGACATGTTGACAGAGCCGAGTGGTAGACGGGAAAAAATGTAACAACTTTGGTTTTCAGCTGTGAATACGCAGCCGAACGGGGACACACAACTGCATAAACCGTACGGAACTAAACACGTTGATTGATAGTTTGGGTTGAATATTGCTGAATCAATGAGGGTTCTTGGCCTCGTCGTGTTACCACACACGAACCAAACAACCAATTCGTGTTGTCGTTCATGGTTACACTTCACCGTTCTACAAACCACAACTTGACAAGAAAACAACAATAACATTCACGTACTTGAGAATTGCGATCACACGCGAACACATTCAATGTTAATTAGTAACTTCATTCAACAGTCTGGGCCATCTAATAACGACATAATTGACTCACTTGATTCATAAACCCTCATTGAATACACGACTTCAGATGTTAAGTTTTACAAGAACAGATTCATCTAATTACGACATTTGCGAAGAGACTGAACTACAACAATTTACTCTTCAAATAATGTACCAAGTAATATGAATAAGTTCCAATGCACAAAATTGTGTTAGAATATATAGTAATGCCACATTTTTTCTCGTTTTTTTTGTTTTGTATATTTGCCTTCTGAAAGATTCAAACATTAATCTTTGTAAATTATAACAAACTATTTGGGGACCCTGAATAACTTGTTGGAGCTGCTGGGGTTTGCAGATACAACACGTAGCACTCAATCTTTTAACGGTACATAAAAGGGTATGGTGTTTCATAGATGCTTGTTGCATTATTAGTATTTAAAAAGAAAATTTGTTTTAATAACAAATGTCTTGGAGAAATAACTTGTTGGCATTTTGAATAATGGCGGCCGTTATAGAGTCTGTGTTACTGCATGATGTTTCGGATGCTGTATTATGAACTATCGCTACGTAAGGACATGATCAAGGGAGAATGGTAATGACAAAATGGCGGTCCAGTGGTGGGTGTGGGGTGGGGACTGGGGCGGAGTTGTACTAACAGTTAATATTGATACAATTAATGTTTATTGCATTTTTGGGGTTGGTGTTTTGGATTTTTGTTTTCTGTATTCCATCATGGACTTTTGAAATTCCTCACCCGAAATTCAGTTGCCTTTTCCAAAAGTTGGCTTGAAATTTTACGATAAGAATTAAAGATAACGCACTTATTGGATTTATTTGCCGATAAGGGTTGCCGACTATGCACCTTTAATCCTGCTTGCAAATTGTGTGTCTTGTTCCCTGTGTTCAATAACAAATGATTACTGGTTCTCATCATACCATCGGGGTCAGACTAGTTTGTCCACCAGGCCTCGGTTTGGTTACGTTGATATACATGGGAGAAAAAAGACAAGAGCTTGCCATAGCCTATCAAAGGTCGGTCTAACGAGTTCGCGTTAAAAAGCAGGCTCTGGAAGATGAGACCGAGCGCCACCAACGGTCACTTGTTGACACAGAAATTACTTTCTCTCTCGAGGGAACTTGCAAGTATCTGGAAACACGCGCTCCGTAGAAAGGCTGCTGCTAGAAACGCACGTTGATTTGGGGTTCTTTTTAATGTGTAGCGATCAATCATGCCGGCTTTACATATCACACAATCAAAGCAGTTACATTCGATTCGTAAGTATTTCACTTAAAATGACTACTTGGCACAAAGGGCTTTTCAACGAGCACTGTGCATAAATATTGACCATTCAGTATTCTGTCCCAATCCCAACTCAATCTCCGTGTGTACGACACACACATCACAACAGGCATAAGTGGAGATCCCTTTTTCAACCTTGTAGCTACTCTACACGTTTGGGAATATGCGTACAGGAGGGAATTGATTTTACACAGAGTAATTAGTGACAATACAAACTTGTCAAACACATTGGTGACGAGGCCGTGTAACAATATGATATACAGCTGAACCCCGGTACACTTCTTGACCGTTCGACGGAACACAATGACCGGATAATACGCGTCCGTGCCCGGTATAATGGGCACCGTGATCAGCCTGCTATCGTTGCCCCGTACGCTTGGGACGGCCCGGGGTGTCAGTGGCGTAACAAGACCCGTTAAATGACTCCAATCCACGGAGAACAGAAAGCGTGATCTTGGCCGATGATGTCGTACGGTTTGACGAGATGGGCATACTAACTACATAGATCATTAAATCGTAATTGGCAGCTAACGCTGTAATCAGATGCGCGACCATTGACGGTCGACCAAACTTTACGGGTGCGGCCATCTTGCAGTCCTATTTGAATCAGTGTAACCAAAACGAGGGTACAAGGACACATTAGACTGTACCCCTTTTGATATAATGAGAATCAGTATTAACTGTTGAACCAGTTGACGTAACCAGTGACGTAACTAAACATGATCATGGGGGGGGGGGCGAAGCAATAAGGTGGGGAGGGGGATTGAACCAATCAATTATGCATTTTTCTTCTTCTCGATCACAAGGGGGCGCATGGGGGACATAAGCCCCTGTCCCCTGCTGATTACACCAGTGTATTAAAAGCAGGGAACATGACAAAAATAGAACTTACACAGGAAAATATTGATCACTGAAATATATTTCCTATTATATCGGAAAAAGTTGCAAATAAAAAAACTGTCCATTTCAAGAGCAGTCAATCCCTAAAATCCCTAAAATGGAAACAAACTAGTTTTATCTTACACCCTCGCAAGAATATGCTTGATTTGATTAAAATGGGAAGGCATTGGGACCGCGTTGGGAAAACAACAGCATACGCCAAGATAAGAGTCATTTTGATGCTCATAACGCTCGTTATTGTAACCGCCAAAATGCTAGCCTCGATGCTAGCGATTGCAGTCCCGGAAAATGTTTGGCACTGTCTACACAGCAGAAGTCCGTTCGTGGTAAGCCAGTCAGCTTAGCAGCAGCTTCAGTAGTTTGAGAAGATGTATGTAAAGTACCAGTACAATTTGATTTACGTGTAGACCAATAATTCAATAATTGGTAAAAACCAAAACAAATTTATACTTTTATTGTCATGATTTAAAAAACTCAAAGCTGTTACAATATTACGGCAATATCCAGCATGATAAATGATCGTGGTTTACAAGTTGGTTGATAAGTGATATTTTCGCGGTAGGTTCAAATCCCACATCGGACCCAAGCCGCGCAGTACGGGTTTCGAATCCCTTCCTAATTAAGTGGGTTTCCCCTAAAGGGAATTTCCCTTAACGATCTAATGTGAAACATTTTTTAGATTATCGTCTCTAGTCAGGCATCATCAGACCAATGGGCTGCGATGCTTATTTTGAAGTTTGTTTAGTTTCATATGCCGATACATATTAAACATTATTCATTTTCAATAACTGAAACTTTTTTTTTTCAATTCACCGATCAATCTGACGAGGAAAAGTCACATTTTTATCAATACTACTTCCTCCTGAGTGTCCATAACCCCCGAATTCTACCCATCAATTATATTTTAAGCAAATAGAAAAACTTGGTACATATTTTCGTGTGGTTTCGAATGGACGTGTCAACTTGACTTAGCGATATGGACAAGCACGGAATAAGCTTGTTGAGGGGACTCGACAAATAATCAACGAGTTATTCGTGTGAAAACTTGTAGCTTTGTTGAAGTGGGTTGAGCGTTGTGGAGATGCAGATTGATAATATCAATTAAATATCGAAAGGCCTCTTGATTTGATACCAGACTCGAATCCAATTTCTAAATCCAATCTGTATGGAACTTCTGCAGGTGTTTTGAGATTCTACCTCTGGGTAATGAAGCTATCCGAAATGTTTTATTAGTTTTCATAAAACATGGTTCATTCTAATTGTAGCTCTTGGAAAAAAGGCAAGTTTCCACTTCGTATTTTCTTTACTGGGTGGTCTTTTTAAATTACTGATGCATATATGATTTATTGAAATGAATGAACACTGATTTGCGTCATGCAGGCCTACGAAAGTGGGGGGGGGGG
>CM021538.1:16803448-16819295 GCA_010994315.2 Pisaster ochraceus | reverse complement strand
GGGGGTGACACGATAGCAACCCCATTGTTGTCAGTGTGCACTAGCTGTATCAGGAACCTTTCCCTTTTTAGTGGTGGTAGAGGGCGGCATTTTCTATTTTGTAGTTACAAGATTGTTCATCTCACTAGCACTGTTGAAGGTGATATTTTAGATATCGATGGGAAATGCTTATTGATATTGATAATTTCACATCTTAAAATCTCACAGCATTCCGGCACCTGTCACTCATAGCGGGTCTTTTATGCAAATAGACGGAAAGATACACGACGAAAATTTCTAGGTTTCATGTTTTTACGTTTACCAACGAAAGCCAAGCCCAATCTAGCCCGGGACAATGGGTTCGTTTAGCGGGAAACCACACTCTGGCACTATGCCGAGGGCAGTGCCAGGCTAGAGCATGTTGTCACTTGAAACTCTGTTGGGAGTATGTGTACCTTCAGGGGACACGACCTTGTGGGTCACAGAAAACTCGCACCAATAAGTTTGCGGGTTTGTTCTGATCGTAAATGATGTTGCTTTTTTGCTTAATTGCTTCATTCTTGGGTTAATGCTATAGCTTCAGGCGTAACACTCCCCACAATGTAGTTGAAAATGAAACTAATGCGCAGTGTTGATATTTGCCCGAGACTTGATAAGGAAAAATAAATCCAACGAGTAGAAATCGTTGTTGAAAGATCAGTGGGCAGAGGGTCTTCAAGTTATAGAAAAAGGTAACAAGCAAACATCAGTCTTAAAAAATGTGGTAAATGTACTACAGGCAATTGAGTTTATCAAACAAAATTTGGACAGAGTTTTTGTTGTAAAATACAAGTAGGTTATAGGGCTACAACCGTTCAGTAGAAAAGTAAAGAAATACAAATGTGACTTTATACTTGAAGGGTTTGTACAACAGTGGTAAGAACGAAATAAAAATGTTCACAGATTTGGTGTTTCCCTTGAAATAATTGTGCTTGCGATGCTGCAGTTTATGAAAAATGAGTAAAGTACTTCGTTTTGATCTCGCGAGTGCAAAACTCATTTTCGAAAACAGTATTTATACGGTTGCTTTATCACTATTATTTTTGTTGTGACTTCGATGACCAATGGAGCTTAAACTTTCACAGGTTTGTTAATATTCCACGTCTGTTGAGTCACTGAATGTCCTCACGCCACGGTTCACTCTACGTGTGGATACTGGTCTTTGACAATGGCCAGTGTTGTCCACGTGTTATAATTTGTGGCTAATTGTGTCTCGTTTACGAGTACGATGGAGAGCGTGTCATCGCTCACACTGACCATCCAGCTGAACCTACGGTCAGGTTTGGACTAGAATGGTCACGGTCATCTTGGGAAAGTGCTTACAGCAACCGCAAGAAGAGAACATGACATTGTTGATTTCCCCTTTCATCGTATATGTACTTCAAAATATTAACTGGTGGCTTCTTTTAACAAAATTATTCATAATATACAGTCTAGTTGGCCTCTGATAACTGTGCCAGGCGAGTGGCATAATGACAGTCATGGCGCATTGGGATACACATGTTTACTTATATTGTTTCTATGGATAAAAATAATGTTTTAATGACCGTAGTGAAATCAATGAAAATCTACATTTTATCAAATGTCTTTGTTTATAATAACCAAATAAATTATTGATAAACTTACTAAAAGGGCCGAAAATTGAAACATCGGTGAGAATTCTATACCCCATTGCAGACAGCGCCACCAACGTAAAAACAGTAATTTGGGAGAGGCTGGTCTTTTTTGACTTGTAGGCAGATGCTTTGGTTAAAACTAAAATACCAGGTCAATTGGGATAGTCTTTCTTAGGAAACCGCACAAGTGTGAAAACTAGGTCAAGCTCTTCAGATCACATTTTGTCTTCCAGCGTTACTAAGACCAATTTATTCAGGCTTTCAACCAAAAATGACGAAGTTTGTATTTCTGGAGTTTTATTGTTCGGTTTGGCCATTTTACAGGATTGCGGTAAGCCGCAAAATTCTGATTGACAGCGCTTCGCTTAAACCTACAAACTTCCGGTGTAAAAAACCACCAAGGGAAAAAGGTCTACGTTAAACCTGTTTGCTTTTGAGTTTGCCATGAAAAGAAGAATAGTGTTCAGCAAGTTTTCACGCCTTTGTTTAAACTTTGGTCAATGTTGAAAGAGTTTCAAGTCATTTTGGATCTGAAATTTTTTATAAAATTTCTTAATGCGCGGAGTATTATAATCAGAGAAAGCAATAAGTGTTAAATTTTCACCGAAAACTTACTTTATAAATGCAAGATTGATAACTATGGGAAAAAAGAGAGCAAATAATCACAATTTGGAAGCTCAGTTAGTAACATAAATGACACCAGAAGTCATTCTCAGGAGAACTATTTTCGTCTTAAACTGTCAAAGTCGAGGAGCTGCTTTTAAGACCCACACTTCATCATCGTTGCTTATTTTTATTGCCTCAATCGAAACAAGCCTGGAAACATCCCAGTCATATCCGAACCGTGTTTCGTTGTTGTCACTTAAACTTGACCACTAATGGATTTGATTAAAGTTACCGCGGGCTGCTGGCTTAGTGTGCTTATTGAATACTAGACAATGAGGATAAATTTCCTCCCGAAACAATGATGTACATTTCACTGTCAGAGCGTACAACCGATCACCAGTCCGGAAAATAAGTGTCGAGGGATACATTTTAAAATAAAAATTAGAACAACTTGCGTGATCGAGTTCTGTGTTCTTCAAATTGCCAAGTTTGTAGAAAAATAAGTTTCAAGCCAAACTGCTTCTTAGAGTATTATATTTTACTCGTTAATGGTTCCCAATGTTTTGTTTTATTTAATTAATGTCTCAAAATGATGGAAGAGCTGGTAAAACTAGGGGACTAAGTCCGAAACAATGACTGACGTGTGAACACCGAATGAGGGCGATGTTTACTCTGTCTCTGTGTTTTGTGTAAACAGCTGGTCTGCGGTCAACACGGATTACATTGAACTTTCTTACACAACTGGTGAGAGTTTGTTTCGTTGTCAACAAAAGTGTGATTTTATAGATACTATTTGAAAGAAGGCTGAGTTTATACATCTTATTAAATGTTTATTTTCATATTTATTTTATATAAAAAACATCTTAAAATCGGCCAAAGTGAAAGCTACGTCTAGTTTTCTTTTTAGAAGAAACTGTACTGTCACCACAAACATTTTCACAGAACTTTACAATGTTATTAAAAAGGAGTGACCCCCTTTATAATTATCTATTTCAAAATTTGCAGGAGACAACTTGTGGTAGGCTTACTTAATAAGGACCCCTTTTTCTTGAAATCGTGAGATCGTGGAAATAAACTAGATGACTTGACCGAAGGGATCAGAGCAGGTTTACAGACCGGGGACAAGAGCCGAAAGGGTCATTGCTAGTTACAACAATAAATAAGATAACAAATAAAACAGTAAAAAAAATCAAATACGGGGTGTGGGGGTCTCCCCAATGCCCAATACTTAGTATGGGATTAAACTTTTGCACATTGTTTACGCGTCAACAACTACGCAATACACAATGAGTTCTGGAAGAAATATACAGCGGAACTGAAATGCCACTCCGCGCGATTCGTTGCCGGGTTCCGACCGTGTCTGGCTGCCGGTTCAACCTATGCACCCCGCTACTGTCACCGCGTACAAGTAAGTGAAATAAAACCAAAGTTGCACAACTTTCTCGAACCGACAAGTTGTTTTTTATGGAAGTGAATACCGATGGTGGTGTCACGATGTTAGGGAGCTTTGACTAAACCAACAAGCTCCTTTGCTGATGTTATGGCTATACTATCAAAACAACTGTGTAATCTGGTAACAAGAAAACGTTCTACGAGAAAAGTCCACTGGGCATTTTGGCTGAAGCGATTTATTTTAAAGACACCGGTTATTAAAACAGTGATGAGAACATACTTGCTTACCTTGGTCCAGAGATGACTGTCTGTTGTCCGAGCTAGATTATCCTATCAGACGAAAGACGTGGGAGGGGAGGTGGTCCCGGACAAGCTGCAAGGCTCTCCGTCCCCTCTAATCTCCTGTTCGAACACAACTTTTTGTCCAGACGTCATGTGGTTGAAGAGCACCTGAGTGTTCGACCCTGCTCTGAGAATCAATCAAATACAAAGAGTACTTTGTACAAATATTTCCATAATATAAAATTAATTTGCTAAAAACGGATTAAAAGCAAGTCGATAAAGATGGCGTACAATATGAACGAGTTGTTCATAGCCATTTCTTTTAACTGGGTAAATTTAAAACTTGATGGAGTACATTTATGAGCTCACAATTTTAGCTCGTCCTAATTGTTCCATCGTTGAATGTCAACGATATTCTTTTAATTTCTATGTAAAATCGACAACAACGCGGATTTAATATCCGATGATAGCACACAATAGTGTTTCTACGTCAGTGCAACGTCGTGTGAATCACAACCTAGAGGGCGCAATTGGTTCATGGCGAGCGGTTTGCATTTCATAAAACCATCATTTTTGTGCAAAACATTGGTAAGACTAAACCGTTCAGAGATTTCCGCATAACTTGCATGATGTAAAGATAGTCTTGTGTACGTGTTTGATCACAAATACTGGTCTTTGACAACTGTCAATGTTGTCCTCTTACATTCTTAAATTTCATTTTGACGATTAATTTACAAACCTTGGTCTGTGTTTACTGAAACTAATCAACAATGTGTAAATCTTGCCGCAGTGTCCCCCAATACTGTAACTCCAGTGCCCTTTGAAACTAAACAAACAAGCTACACTATCCTACAATGGTTGCAAGCGGCTTGAATTAATTATTGACTGTGTAGATTCACATCCACTGTTATAACATTACCATAACACACTCGCAATACAAATATTAGGCTTGGATTAGAAATCCTCTTAGCACAACCACCAGTCACGTCATTCAATTCTAATACAATTTGGCAACACAGGTTGGGATATGTACCCCCCGTTCCCTCCAGTGGATGGGCACAATTGAAAATTCTCTCTTAGGTTTGTTTTCTTAAAATCTTAAACAGAAATGAAGGTAGTACAAATAAATTAATTGCAGGTCCACCTAGTCTGACAAAGCATTTTTTTCATTGGTGATCTGAATTAACGCACAAGTGTTGGTAACAACGTTTGTAATATTGTTCTTTGTTGTTTTTGTGTCATATAGGAGGTCATATAGGAGGTCAGCATTTTATATTTAGCTCCGTGCATTTTAGTCGTTTACATTTTTATTGAAATTTAACTAAACATAATGTATTTATTAATTTATTGCCTTATTTCTTTACTTGGGTCTGGGCTGACAGGCTAATAACTTGAGCTTTTTTGGATCGCTATTCTTGTAGTCCTGTCCTGTATTGCTGTTTTTATGATTTCCGTCCGAACGTCTTTTTAAAGTTTTAAACAGTAATACAATCCAAGTTGAAATAATCCTATTATGATAATTATTAGATGAACACGTTTTAGGCAGGCACTATGAAGATGTCTAAAAACAAGTATTCCATCTAAACCAAGTTGTTTGACCGGTGGGTTAGTCTGTTTGCGGTCACGAACGCCCCGTAGAGGGCGGTATACCATGGTTACAGCAAACGACCTTAGACACTAGTGAACAGCACCAAAGAACACAATGATCATACTAGTTTGATTCCAGATAGAACTTCAACAACTGCGTTAAAAAAAAACTGCAAATCAGAACATCCAGAACATCAAAGAGTGCGCGAGAAAAGAGCCCAAACTTCTCAACCAACTGAAATTGTTTGCTTGTGTTTTTTTTTCTAAGGGCCTTTTGACTCGAGTTTAATTCATTGATAAAACAGCTTGAAGGAAAGCAGGCCACTAAACAGTGCGTGATCAGTGTCAATATTGAATAACTTCTTAGTTGATAAAAGAAGTGGACTCAACATGGAGAAGTATTTCTGCGTTTTTGTGTCTCTGCTCTCCATGGACAACTCTTTTTGTTTATACTCTGGCGCCCTGGGAAATGTCACGGGGTAATCAGAAATGGTGCAAGCATTTGAAGAACAAAGATAAATATCAAGTGAATGATTCTCGCTTTTATTGAGTGGTGTTTGAGGAAGGATGGTTGAGGGCTTGTTGTATCAAAATGTGTTTGCATTGTCGTCTGTCCTAGACACGTATCTAATCTAAAAATGTGGTCGATAAGGTTAATATAGAACAATGTTGGTTTTGGGACGAGTGTCATCATTCATGGAGGAATGAAATTGAGTCTCAATTTGACTAGAAGTAAAAAACAACAGAAAAACATATAAAACCTAAATAACCTATGGCTTGTTTTATCGAGAAAAGAGGTCACTGTTTTGTAACATTTTAAGGTGTTTAAATTGTCATGCATGTATCGGTTGTTATCAAACGGCAGTTTGTATTTTAGTTTTTGTATATTAGTTTTTCATCTTGATATCATACGCTCAATTGTTTGTTCAAGAGGTATTTTCAAGTGATTGTAAACAGACTGTCCCGCTTGTAGTGGCCGTCAGATTTAGACATATTGTCATTAATTTGAAGTATAATTTGATTGACTTTATGTGTGGGTCCTTCTACTGTGGAATCCCTGTTACATTGTGCACAGTTTAGGCAACCAATCCCCTTTCACACATGTGCCATCACAGTTTCCGTATTTCGCTTTGCCTTCAATATCACATGAGGGCGCTATGCATTGAAATTACAAGTCTAAGGCATGGCAAAGGAAACAGTTATAAGCCGTGTCCATTTGGAGTGGCTTTGGCTAGGTTGCTGTGATGGCATATTCAACCTTATCGCTGCATCGGGGCTAGCTGTAAGTAGCCAAAGTAAGTAGCCAGAAGGCCTTACGCAACCTTAAAAAAACCTCATGTATTCTAAAAGAAACCTGTTGAAATATAGTGTCAGAAGTATATGTCCGCACAAACAAATTATTATCTGATCCCTTGTTTCTATCGCCTTTGTGTTTAGAGGTGGTGTGAGTTACGTAAAGTATACAGGAGTGAAGCAGGGAGAGGACCGTGCGTCGAATGGGGCCGGGGGTGGGGGTTGAGGAACATGAAACCCCAAACCCAACTCTCGAAATGTGTAATTCAACAATCCGGAGTATTTATACCTCAACCGTAAAAACAGTTTATACCATTCCTTCTTTTCAAAATCTCTGGTTTGACATTTGTATTCAGACCACTGGTCTGTACACTGACAGTACAAACGAAATCAGCAATTCAGACTCCATAAATCTTTAATGGCGCCCTCTATAAGTATAGAAGGAGCCCAGCCAACAATGCTGCCTTGTCCCATGTTAGATGCGCTACATTAGGATATAATTCATGCAAAAAGCCTCAACCAAAAAACCCGCAACCCGCATTCAATGTCACGAGAGGGCGTTCGTCAGCGAAATGATACTAGTCAAACTACTTTTGAAGTGGTAAGTGTGAAATTATTCAAATGAGCATATCGCTATAAAGACACCTCTGGCATCGACATGTGAAACCCATCCAAGTGTCAAGAAAACAACATTAATTTCAAATTATCTAAAGAGTTGGATTTCGAAGAGTATACATTTATTCCGGTCGTTTGTAATTGTAAGGAACTATAAGGATAATACACCCTTATTCTATAAGAGGATACAATTCCTTCCGAACCTCAGTTAGAAATAACATTATAAAAACTACGTCATAACAATCATCACGATAAGGTGGATTGCACGTTATCATTCGGTCGGATAATAATAGTGTGATTACATGCCGTTTTGGAAATTTGTCTAATGAGGTTTGGTAGCTCTTGCACAAAGTAAATTTATGCTAATTGTTTAATTAAATCGTCCATGCATGTTTCATATAAAAAAACGGGTTTTTCAGGGAATCCTCCATTGTACCATCTAGAAACACAGGACGAAAGATGGATGCACTGGGTTATTCGATTGCCCTTGAAATCTCACTGCGGGAGGGAGGGACGTTATGAAACTAAGAACATACCCCCACTCCCAAAATGACATGATCAAGAGAATGACGCGCCATGACTTACCCTAATCTAGATCCAAATAGAAGAAGGCGAAGTCTAAACCGACGAGGTATAACATCACATGGTACTTTTACGAAAGGACCCTTCACTAGCAACTGCTGCAGCGATCGATACACATCATCATCTTCATCATCACACCATGCTCTCGTTACGGGGTCCTTGTTTGTTTGTAGCCAAAGTGGCCCTGTATTAGGGAAAAGTATGACATATATTATGATTTGTTGTCAGGTGACGAAAAGAGGGAATTTCAAGTAGGATTATTTCACAAGATTGCTGAACATCTCTTCTTATTAGCCCTCAACTACGTTTGGGAAATTCAGTTGTGATTTAGTCGTTCATAATAATTATCTTCAAAGATTGCTACATCCATTGTTAGTTTTTGAGAACTACCCGTTCATTACAATTATCTTGTATTAATTGAAACAACCGGTTTCAAATAACGAACACGATTTCGAGCTAACATCAACAATTTTGGGGTTGTCTTTCTGTTGAGATTTTGTGTATGATTCACGTCAGCGAAAAACGAAATAACTATGAGTCGAGGACAAACATTTATCTCACTCAATCATGTTGCAGACGGACACGTAAGAATAATGCTGTATAATTATATCAACAAAATACGACAGACAAAAAGTGTAATCACTTATATAGATCTGTTCTGATGCAATGAGATAATTTTTTATCAATCTATGATAATTACAAGACAAACAATCCTAACACACCTTCCGTTAGCACTGTGGATAATTTACGGGACACTGCGAACTCCGAGCATCAAGGCTTTCATTTGCCGTGAAGTAATGTCTTGACTGACGGTCACCACGCATCGATTTACGGTACGGTTGTTTGATCTCACCCGCTCCGCTGGAGATGACTCGATATTTTGCGTGACCCCCATACAGTCATACATTCAATGTGACATTTCGTGGCATCAGTTTCGTCTTCATGTAGGAGGATACATTTGTTCTGGTCGAAGGGGTTCATGTAGTTACTTATTCACTCAATTGTAATAGATGTAGCCACTCCAAGACTTGTAATTCCAAGGTTGTGGGTTCGAGTCCAAAGCTGCCAGTCGGATGCAACTAGACTCGTGTGACAATAGTTGCCTTGTTACAGTGAAATGTCTGCCCTTTGGGTCTCATTCAAACTTGCTTTGATTTTGAAGTTAACTGAAGTTCCACTCAGCAATCCTCGGTGTCTGTTCGAGGGAGGTTCCAGTAGCATTTTTCACTTCTATCCCTCAGCGCAGAGCATTGAACGCCATTACAATCGTGACTACAAACAACTCACGTACAAATACCTTAAACTTCAAAGTATAATTGAACTCAAGCTTTCCTTGTATATAAAGTCAAAATTCCTCTTAATTGTTGTCAAATCCAAGCCCTCGTTGAATTTAACTGTTTTGCATAACGGGATCCATGTCCTTTGTCTAGTTTTCAAAGGAACTGTTCAAGCGCGTCTTTGAATTCAACGAATGCAAATCAGGTATCATTGGAGATCAGACAATTCCAGAAAGAGTGAGTTTGTGAGAATTTGTCTCTGCAGTTGTTACGTTCCTTATACTCTCTGTCTCTGCAGTTGTTACGTTCCTTATACTCTCTACCCATAACTTTGTATGTATTATTATACTGCATATGTTTTAAAACTCTGGCTACATTAGTATTTCTGTGTACATCTCCATGTTTGCTGGTATACTTGGAAATTGTTACTAATCATCGCTGTATTAGCCCCAGGTTTCGGTATGCAATATTTTAATAAACCAGTCAAACAAAACTTAGCCCAGTTGGATCGGTATGTTTTATGTGTGAGACGCTTCCAGTAGAATTTTAGTCTATAATTAATAAATCAAATAAATACATATTTTCTCTAATGTTTAATGAACAACGTGCAATAAATAAACAATGGCTATTTAATGCTGAATTGAAAGCTACGCTAAGTGACTTGGCTAGAACAAATTCGACTTTGGACGCCCACCACGAAGGCTGGACAGCAGTGTGGAATACTGTGGGCCACGGACTGTTTTCCACGCTGTGGGAAGCATGGGCGTGGCCTTTAATCCACCCCTCAGAATGATGAAGCGACCATGTGATGAGGAACGCCTCGGAACGCCTCGGAACGACTCGGAAGAGGATGGCGTTCATTTCAAAATGGCATGGTTTAACACTCTTCATCTTATAGTTCAGATATTAGTGAATTAATACTTGACATTATTTGGAACAGTATGGTTCCAGTTTGAAAGATTGTGATTTTAAAATATTACAAAATGAGTTTATTTTTTCAGGGAGAAGGAACCATCTTGGGAAACTTTGACAGACTCGATGGCCGTGCAACATCTTGATTCAAAGAGAGTAAAGCCTATTTCAGTAGCCTAAAGTCTGCCGAGTGCCGTATACCCTATCTTGATTCAATGACTGTAAGCATACCAGGATTTGGCATTTCATTAAAACTAATCTGCTAGACAGGTGTTAGTTATATAAAGAAAAATACGATTTCTCTGTCACAACTGAATTCATGAAAAAAACACAATATTGTTTCACCAGTTCCAGTCTCGCAAAATAGACTTAGAGTGCAGAAACGTCATCGCGTAAACCACGGTCTGGACTCTGACTGGCGCACACTGTGTTGTGCATTTCCCTTCTTGAACTCGGCATATAATGCTAATAGAGTACATGCCATTAGTCTGACCGCTCGCAAACAGATGGCTTCATCCAGCAGTGGCTTTGGCTAACATGCTCATTCGTTGCCGTTTCCGAAGCCAACAGCCAGCCATAGCCGAAGTCATGAGATTGGTACGCAGTCTTTCTGAACAGTAAAAGTGATAGATTTGTGTCACGAAACAAAGCAAAGCAAAGAAAACCAGTGAGATAAAAACTGAAACCTACTAGGAAATCTACTAGTAGGTTTCTAGTAGGTTTCTTCTCCTAGTAGGAAATCTACTAGGAGACTGTGCAAGCAATTGTGTTCTTGTTGTGGAAACGTCGTAGTTTAAACTTCGTGGCTAAGAGCGGAATCAAACAGAACTCTCTCAAGAATGACCACGCTGGCTTTATCACTACACAAATTAGTCCCAAATCATAAGATTGATGAAATGTCCCCTGTAATTAGCAATCAAACAGAGCGTCTCAATACCTGGTTAACCTGTGCGAACAATAAAAAACAAAAACCCTAACCCCTCAAATCCACTAATCTTCGGACTAGTCCCAATAAGTCAATGTTCTCTGTTCAGCGTTTAATTCGATAACCATATTATTTGTACCTGACAAAAAGGAAAACAGTTTTACAGGAAATAAAGATTGCCGGAAAAGTAAACCTCGAAACAATTTGGTTGTTTAAATGAACTTAAAATGTTGTCATTCTTGAACAGAAATGAAAACATATTGGTTTATGTGAGCAGAATTTTTGCAATTTCAAAGATTCTATGAGCCCCAGAAAAGTATAGTAGCTGCATATGAAGTTTACCTAACTTCTAAAGAAATGAATTGAAAAGAATTGTACACGGCCTACACAAGTAAAAATCACAATGACCCGGGCCAAAATATGGGACAAATGTAGGACACCAGCAACGGATACCAGTTATTTCTGTGATTTGTCGTTCACCACATAGCAGGTGTTACATGTCCCATGAAATTGTAGCCCCTGACCATCTGCAAGACTTGTTATTTTTTTCTCCATTTGTCTTTATTGTAATGTTTCGATTTTGTCTGGACCCGAACAAAAGCTAGTCTGCATTTTCCTTTGCCGTTTACATCCAGCAAAACTCACGGGAGCTCTGGTCGTTTGGTGGCCAGGGTTAAAGGGGTAGATAAGGGGTGGTGGAGGCAAGGTAGCCGTAGCCCACTCGGGAGATGGGAGGTTTTTATCGGGTAGATGGCGAGAGCTTTCCACGCTGACTCTACCGGCAGCTGCCCCGTTACGCTCACCAGAGCTCGCCCTGACAAAAGCCAGAATGTGCTGGAACATTTCCCCGAGGTAGGTCCCCGTACCGGTCCAGGTTGTCAATCACTCCGGCGGAGCGATCCCGCGGGGCACATATTCAAAAGGGGGCAGAGAGGGGCCAATCGTTTGGCAGGCCTACCCCGAGTACAAGAGGGATCCTCCTGAGACCATCTCGGCCCTGTTTTCAATGGGTGGGGGAACTGTACGGTGGACAAGAAAGGAGGAAAAACAGTAGCAGATGACGGACCTATAGTTTTATACAATAGTGTCAGCGTTTCGCTTGTTTTGCAGAGTAAACCGTGGCTTGTGAAACCTATTTTTTGATGGTAGGGAGTTTTGTGAGGGGCTTTGTCCTGCCTAGTTTGTTACAAAGTCCCATATTTACTCGCCTCAGGCTGAGCGTTTCTTCCTCTTCAATGCGAGTAGCAATATGGGCAACTTTGGGCTAACCAACACCCCCTTGTTGGGTTTTATGTATATACGAGCTATACGAAGAATTAGAAAGAAAGAAAAAAAATAGAGAAAACTGGGCTGAAGAGATGCAATTTAATCACTTGCCGTATTGAATTTGGAGATGCATTAATGGGAAAAATAAACTTTGGTGGAAAAGCCGGGTCTAACAAACAGAGGCCTTTGTGAGTCCTCTAGTTCGATTCATCAGAGTTGAGACCGCTGCTGCACTGCTTCAGCCATTGATTGGGAATAAAAGAGAGTGAAAAATGTGGCCCTCTAACTATTATGTCTTAGGGTCTCTCACCGGTATTAGATTGAGTGTATATAGTTAAATACAAGATGTAGGCATCAAAATGGCGCTATGGTTTACAGGTAGTGTGCTTGGACGACTTCAAATTGTCCAGATATTTTCCAGATGCTTAAATAATACATCTCAAATGTCTTTTAAAGACATATAAAACAAAACAAAATGTTCAAATTGTTCTCCCTGTTTGACGACCCCAATTTCCGGGTTGATGTTACCATATAAGTTCCCCCAGACACCCTGTACTTGTTAATGTATCGGAACTCACCATCTCTTTCCAACTGTTATCAGAATACCAATTAAGTTGATATACTTATTTATAGTCACTCAGCAAATAGTTTATACCTAAGAAGGGGAAGCTTTGACACTTAATAATATTACAAAGTAACATCCAAACTCTCCTTGTGGACAAGTGTCCCGTATTTGCGTCAGAAGAAACATTCATTTGTAGGAAGCCAACCTTTTCAAAGATGTTTATCCCGTTATAAATAACCGGTGACATTGAGTCCTCAAGACGGTCTCTATATCCGCTAAACTTTAAATCTTGAAGCTTACAGTCGACTACCATGGAAACAGGTAAGGTCCCAGTCAGCGTAATAGCTGAAGAGGTCACCCGAGGTCAATGCACCCTAAGGTAGGGGTCACAGGTAAACAGCCATTAAGACCCCAAACTCGCCCCAAGCAAGCCACCACAACGATTGTCACTCTACCGCGAGATACAAAGCTTGAATATTCTTAAAGAGATAGTAAATGGTTTGGGGATAAATTTATTTTTAAATTAATCCCTGAAAATTACATTGAAATTATGATCCAGATGGCACGGAGAAATTGTTTCCGCATATCCTGTTGATTCGATGTAAATTGGTTAAGTTGTGTTCATGGAAAAAAAAAATCAAAATCAAAAGTCAGTGTAAAAAATAAATGTGAATGAAATTGTTGTTAAGGTTGTAAGATATTAAATAACCGAAGTAACAATTGGTCTTTCTTCAATGCGAAATTAGTTACAGAAAAACACACACACCCATGTGTGTTTTGCGAATTTACAATGTGATTAATTCACTTGCAGTCCAAAGCTAGGTACATCTGATCAAGTTCAGTAATTTGTTCATAAACTCAGACATTGTTCAGAGTGAGAGAGCATATTTCATTATAACAAATATCACAGAAATATTGGTACCACTATCAATTTAACTCCATGTTTGACACTAGATTAACAATCATCAGACTATTTCCGTACAATTAAGAACTAAGACACCCCGTCTTTAAGACGATGCCTAGAGGTCCCTTGGGCCATATGATGTGGAATTGAAACTTGCCAGTCTATGTTGTTAACGTAGCCACAACAGCTGAGAAAATGGCCGCAGTTCGTCCCCTTAGCAACCGGAGGCCTGGTTACAGCGAGGTTGGAGACCAAAAACCGCTGGATATTCCGGTCGAGTTGCAGAAAAGGACGACTTAAGTTTTCTTAGTCTCCAATTGTATTTCATACAGACAAAAGTATAATGATCGGTTATTTAGACAAGTATTAGTTTAATTGAGTCTGATTATGAGCGTCACTACCACGGTCTCACCGGTACCAGTTGTCAAGAATACCTTTTCGTCTGCCATTTACACGCGAGAAATTAGAACTTCAAAGACTCCTTAAATCGCCTGTGTTGCTTATTTGGATTGCAATTGCAATAGAAATAAATCTGACATGAATCAACGAATTTGAAAGGTTTACATGTTGGTTATGATGTGTTTATTGAATTACAGACGATTGGGATTGATTCTACTCTTGCGAAAACCAATTAAGTAATTGTCTTTTCCCCCTAGTTATTTTTTCACCAGTCTTTCCTGTTTTAGTAAACCATGTTAAAGTAAACCAAATAAATAAATAACACCAGTGTTGTGACACGGGTTGTTACACCGTTCACAACTCGCAAAGCCAGGCAGTCCAATCCTCCAGCATCCCCCCTGTCTCCCTCGACACCACACCCCGAATAGAGCGATTATCGTTCTTAAGTCAATATTTACACCCAACAAAAGGGCCAGCACAAAAACCACACCTCGCATTACGGTCATTTCTGTGTGACTGACAGGTTGTTCATGTACCATATTGCTCCCATTTTGTCGTGCCCTCCCATTTTTTAACCGGTCGAAATCAACAATAAACTAGGAAATTAGGTGGTCGTCAAAACGAACACAAAAATGCAAGTAACAAAACATGTCAGAGTTTCACGTTTAAAGGGCTTGCTTAAAACTAGTCGAGAAAGTCAACAACATCCAGTTGAGTTTTTCTTGCTTAAAACTTCTCAGGATGAGATCGAGTACGCGCTCGTGATTTTAAATCAACCCCAATTTAAAAAAGAAAAGAAAATCAAAACAAATATAATTTCGATTGTTAGTCCAAAGGATCGTCGAAAGAGGATTTTGAAGAAAAGGACATGATGTGTAATATTGTCTAATGTCCAAGACAACGCGGGGAGAAAGAAAGGAAAACAGACTACGGGGGGGAAAAATTCATAAAGACGCAAACATCATTGTACTTGTATAGAAAACCTATTCCAGGATAACATAAAGAAAGTAATGGTTCTCAAAACTTAGTGATCCAAAGTAAGAAAGTAATCGAACTGTCAGATTAGATATAATTGGTTGATGAAATGCAAAAGGAAACAGTGAAGGGTCTCAAATCAGAGATGAACCCCAGTGGAGATTGGAATGACAAAATATTATCAGCAACCCATTATATTGCTATACCACACATTATTATTAGCTATGATGTCAACTCGAGTGCTACTTTTATGAAGACTGACACACGGTTTATGATTACAAAGTGATGAAAAACTTGAGCATCACCGAAGACAGCATACTGTGCTAGCAATAAGAACAACACGGCCTCCCGCTGGCCCGGGCACCTACGAGCCTCATACCAGGGGTACAGTAAACACGGACTGACTGGATGAATCTGACATCTCATGCTGTTTCCACAGGGGCATCCGTCTTCGCTCTTTTCACAGGAGGACGAAAGAAGAAATAAAGACTTTTTTTGAGGTGACATTGAAACACGATGACGGTTGTTGGTTTAACCTTTGCAGCGCACTGTTCAGTACTTGGTAGACGCGGGTTACCATAGCTCAAGATGTCATGCTTCTTTCCGGGAGCTGTGTGGCAACTTCCATGAATG
>CM021538.1:16792205-16803164 GCA_010994315.2 Pisaster ochraceus | reverse complement strand
AGTGTAATAATGACGATGATGATGAGGGAAGGGACAATGACGAAAGGAAACGGAGAGGGATCTAAAGATGATGAGGAAGAAAGGAAGAAATCTAGGATGAGGGAAGAGATTGGGGAGGGCCAAGTATGATGAGAAGGAAAGGAATAATCATAGGAGAAGTTGGGGAATGAGAGCAAATAAATGAACAATAAATGAACCAATAAAGACATACATAGATAAAATATAAACTGTTTATAACGGTGGTGTGGTTATTGATTAGCGCTGCTGAGCACATAAATTCCTGCTTAGCTGAAATAGGCAAAAATACTATGTAATCCATATCACTCCATACTGGTTCCACGCTACTTTAGTACTAACAAATAAAATGGTTGAGCAATTCTTCCTGCTAACTTGAGGATCACAGGGCGTATCCTTTTTTCTTAATGTTGATGCTGGTGTAACTTTGCTTTGTTTGTTGTTGCTATAGTTGTGTTGAGCCCGGTACTTGTGTTGAATTGTTGGTGTTGAGGTGGTGTTGAGGTGGTGTTGAGGTGGTGTTGTGGTGTTGTGGTGTTGTTGTGGCGTTGGTTGTGGTGTTAATTTTGATTTAATTGTGGTCAAGCACATGGCGTTAGCTGCGGTGTTAGTCGTGGTGTTAGCTTTGGTGTTGGTGGTGACAAAGAGAGGAACAAAGCCAGCTTTTCATCAAAACCACATTCAGTACTTCACGTACAAAATAATTTGGAGCCTCTCAAAATGCTGAGCGCCAAAACCCATAACACAGGCTTGTGATTATTCAAACACACATCCAGCGGTTTGTCAGCACGTGTTAACTGGTAACCACTCCACTCCATTACCCAAAGCAATAACGACGTTTGACAAATTCCATAATTAGCAAAACAAACGAACAAAATAGAGGGCAACAGGCGATACTACCCCTTCAAGCTGGATCACTAAACTCATCAAAGAAAGACTGATATAAAACCCTTTACCAATCGCTGTCAGAGACGTGTCAACCTCGAAATCTCCCCGGTCACTCCCTCTAAACTCACATTCCTCAGATCGGCGATCTTCCACTGGCTGTGTCAATTTGGATTTGAAATGATAATGTTAAAATCCATGTATACCGTGCTGATCGGCATGACGGTGTTCTGACCACCCGTGTGGTCAGGTATTGGATGATTAGGGAACCCCAGTGGGGTCAGGATTACCCCGGGATAGCAGGGAAGGGCCACTCCGAATGCATTCGACTGTTTGGTGACGAGGAGGATTTTGTCCTCTAATGTGCAATGAGTTTAGTACATATACTGGTTAAATGGATTGTAGTTGGCAACTTCATGGTAAGTGAAATGTGAGTTGATATGATTAACAAAAGGCTGTGAACATCAAACGCTCGTCTAAGTGAGAAAATTCACCCGCCTCTTTCATGTATTCGAAAGTCCAGCCAACGAGATTGAACTTGTATTCAGCACAGCTTCTCGGACACGGAACAGCCGTCGGTCTAGAGACCCCCTCCAAAAAGTGTGCCGCAAAACTCAAGGGGCAAATTAGCGGGCTTGTACTGTATAAGATGACCCAATCAGCGGGGCCCTACCATCACACCGTCGGCGCGAAGCTGTACCAAGTGGACTCGAAAAGTGCCCTCATGTCAAACCCGGGCTTACCCCTGTCATCTCACCCGTCAGAATCCTGATGAAGTTTGACACATCGATGGAGTGGGATGATTTTCTGATTATTCGCTCCCGGACTGAGGGGAAAAAGTTCAAGAAAACCATCTCGTGCTGAGGAAGTTTCCTGATTTGAAGGAAACAAAAATAGATGAAAGTTTCGCCTGGAGAAACAGTCGCTGTTGTCACCACCCCTTCCGATATCTGCGCTGTATTTCTTAGCATCTTCGGAAACAGCTCAACGCTGGCTTCGAAAAAATAGTATTCATACTTAAAAAAAAAATGATTTCCGGCGACAAGTCTTAAAAAACCTAAACATTGAATTAAAAAACTTCGTTTTGGAGAGAAAACAGCACTTTCGAAGCACAATTTGTTTTATATTAAAATACAAACATAGCAGAAAACAAGATGGCAAAATGTCTGAAACATCGCTCATGTCAATTCTTATCATCAGATCTCATCAACTTAGATTTTAGATTTTGTTGTTTATTACAAACTGATAATTACCTGAGCTATAATGTATCAAGAGAAAGAAATTGTCACATCGTGCGCAAATACGCACAACGAATCGAGTGTGTTCCGCAATAGTCAACATTAATTGGATTTCGAGACTTTCTTCTCAAAAAGTAATATGTTTTCTTCTTCTTAGAGCCATATTTCTGCCCAGGCAATTACACGAAGACAACCTTCATCACTATTGTGATTATTTTCTTAAGGAGTTATACTACTATGATTAATTGTTCCAAATTGGAAAATTCCTTCGTACATTACTATTTCTTTGGACGTATGCTCCTCTAAGGTTTTGTTCCAAAATGGAGAAATTCCTAAATATATTACTTTCTGTTGACGTATAACTTACTTTAAAGAATTTCAATGTTCTTCAAGGAAGCAGTTGGAATTTGCATTATTACATTTTCAAGTATGATCCAAAAACCTAAAATGTTGACTCAGTAATGACATGATTTTACTAAGAAGAATCCTTAATTACAACAGGGAATTAAGAAAACAAACCAAGGTGATGTCAATTAACTTTGTTTCCACTGGCTTTCAATGTTTTACTAAGAGGCAAAAATGACCTTCAACGTCCTTATACATTTTTGTAATTTATTTTCCGGTAATAAGAAAATCGGTCAGCTGTGCTATTTTCAGTAAATACAATTAAACAGTTGTGTTTTAATATAACAAAGAAAAAACACATTTTATGTTTTCTGATTGGTTTCTATCCTCGGAGAAAACCCATACCCTAAACACCCAATTAAAAAGAAAAAGAATAAACCCGAAACAAAACATGTTATGACAACTCAAAAATAGAAGAAACAAAACCCAGAGAAGGTTCATCATATAATAGATAAGCAGACATAAACCACTCCATGAAGTCCCTAAACAAACACCCACTTCCCCGCAAAACCCCCCAAACAAAACATACAAACAAACAAACAAACAAAACAAACAAACAGCAGCAGCAGCAACAAGAGCAGCAGCACAATACCAAAAAACAATGACCTCCCCCCCAAAAAAAAAAAATAAAATAAAATAAAAAAAATAAAAAAACAAAAATACAAAAAACCCCAACAACAAAACACTTTCACCAAAAACTAAGCTTAAAACGACAGCAGCCAAACAAATTTGGTTCGACGCCTTCACTTTAGTTTCAGGACGGATTGGTTGGCTTATAATCACTTTACGATCATCAGTCAATTCATGCAATTTAAAACACAGATTTAAAACAAAACTACAAAATATTGAAATCTACTAAATACTGCAGCATTTTTTATCCAGTAAGCTATCACTCATGTTCTACAGAAGTGTTTTCAGATCTCGTCTTGTTTTTATAAATTCCCTAGAGACCACTCCTCAAAAGAACCTAGCTGATTTGTTTCCGTTCCTCCACACCTGCCTTGAATGTGCTACCAGCTTTCCAAACCATAAAACCTGTTTTTACACGCCATGAATTCCGCCACTTTGTCACGTTCGGTGTCGCGGGCATGTGGCGTTTATCACCTGCCCGTTGCTATCTAGGGAGTGGTTACCCTATCGCTTAAAGGTAACGTAATAATAAGGTCGTTAATCATCCAGGGGAAATCTTGCCGATTAATAAGTTCATACCGGTACCAGCCCTTCAGAGAAATACTGTCAACGTCGAGAAAATATAAATTGAAGGCCTCAAATAACAGTTGCTTATTCCGATTGCAGTAATCAAAATAAGCCCAGGTGAGTTGATATTTAATGAAAACTACAGAATGAAAATACATTACAACAATTACAGTTACCCCTTTAAGGAATAAAACAGGTCGGAGGGTGTTTACCCCCGTTTGCTGTCACCAATTAGTTCCAGGGTTAATTGGGTAGTCTGTCCCGCCTCCCCTATACCACAACAATATTGTAACGGTTGGAAACAGGGGGCGGTGAAGGTAGTAACAGCACGTGTTGGGCGAGTTTGCGCCATATCCCTACCGGAAATCCAACAGTGACGATGGAAGCCGTCAGAATGGTCTCAAACACGGAAATGTCACAATTTACGGATATTAAAAAACAAGAAGCCTAAAAAATGGGATAGAAAAACCTGGATATGGAGGTTGGTTGTAAATGATACCGTAGGATCTGGACAGACCACCGGGATTGCACAGTAAGGTAGCATAGCTTCAAGGGACACACAGCAAACATGTTTGGCCCGTTTTTCATGCTCGCAGGCTAGACGGTGAGGGCACGTGGGCTACTTTGTGTCCAATGTTACCGCATGAGAAGTGCAAGATTGTGTCAAGGACCTCGCTGTTTGACAATGGACAAACAAAGCTGAGTTGATGACAACATGGGCGGTTAATGATGGGTGCCCGATGTGGTGGCTTTGGCTACGGCTAGATCACTGCAAATACCTTATTTGTCAACAATGCATCCGAACAGTACCGTAGCCAAAGTCGCTCAAACCTGTCGAAATCTAAGTTAGTTTGTTTAAGACCACGGGGTAAGATACTTTACCCAGAAAGGAATTGGGTTTAAAGTGCCACTCCCATTTTGGGTTCAGTTTAACCACGTGATCCCGGATTCTGGGTGATATTCTCAATGGACACTATTCTTAGCAATTAGGATAATTGTATCTTTAGATCAATCTGCCTAGATTGATCTAAAGATACAATTATCCTTTGTGAAATCATAATCTTTACTGTCAAAATTATTTACATTCTTGAAAGAGTCAAGTAACAGTTCGTAAAGGACAACAACATAATTTGTAGTACATGTTTACAAGTATGATTGGGGTATAGTAATATTTAAGACGTCTTGGAATCAGACAACCTAGTTGTTTATGTAATGGAACCATGTCAAAACCAGGCACCTGCCAAATCTCAAATCTGAGTTTATTTACTCAACAAATAGATACAAATAAGAGCTCTCAAATAACACCTAGTGTTGGACAGCAAGTTAAGTATCTATTAACATATAGAATGTCTAAGACAGCAAATCGCATTATAATTCCAACACCATTCTTAATGCTACCTATTTTTTAAAAGACTGACTGATTCTGTTGTGGGCGTCAAACAGCACAAGAGTTATTCGTCTCCCTGCACCGGTCTACCAAAATCTTCCTCTAGTCTCGTTGCGATGCCGTGAGTTTATAAACTTAAGGCCATGTTAATTTGTGCTTCATTTATTCAAATTAACTCCAATGTTCATTTTAAGATGACCTCAACTACCTATAAATGAGTGAGTAAAAAATAAACTAAACCACAACCCAAAACTGGAATGTGCAAATGTTGCAGCAGCCCGCACCTGGACTTGTCAGAGAGAAAAACACTTCCTAACACAATATAGTATGGTTCCCTAGAGATCTAGCTGCACCTGGTCCATCGTAGCTATTGCTTTCCCGTCATGACTTGAAAACTCGAGCATAGCTTAGAACTTTGCCTGAAGCGACTTGCAAGTATTATCTCTATAACCCGTATGTGATACAGTTTATACTTGTTTATACTTGTTTATACTTTATACTTGACTGGACAACCGAGTGAATGACACCGAGGCATGGCCTGATTCGAAGGGGGGAATGTAGAAGGTTTGATGGGGGAGCAAAATATTATTTCAAATTATGGTTGGAAAGGTACAGCTTCGAATGGTTGCAAATTGGTCACAACTCTGAAGTACGGTTCTCCATCCGCATAAATTGTGCTGCAGAAAAACATTCAATTAACCAACTTTGTGTCCAATATGTATAAACGGTGTTTTAGAAAATAATTGTTTACTAAAGTCATTTATGCAATTCTAACTGGCACTCCAAGACAAAAGAGCCCACTGTTTACACCAAAGTAGTTACTTATTTTATTGTTTTTAAGCTCAATAGTACACAGTACGTCGGGGTTAATCATTGAATTAAAGCGTACTCATTCTAGTGGCAAGAAGAACACACTCGGGATAACTGAAGATTTTATCGGTGAAAAGGTGCACACATTTTTGAAAAATAAAATAGTTTGCACTTCAGTGCATGCAAATCGAAGACAGTATTACACCCGAGGTTTCTATTTCAATTCTAAGGACCATTGCTATTCTGTATACATGTACCAACTTTATATCCGGAGCTTTCTGATTGTTGAGCATTGTAAGTCCTTATATTATATTAAAAAGCTCCTACTGGAGAAACAAATTAAACAACAGTTGGCGTTTCAATGTGCTTGCCATGCCCCATTTTAATCAATTTTTAACAAAATAAAATAGGACAGTTGGAATGAGTCAGCGAGATTTTAGAGAAAAAAGAAAAGACACAATTTTGCGTTTTTAAACAAAGGTCTTTGTGCCTTCCAATCCCATTGCAAAATTAAGACCATTGAGCCGTCTTTTTAGTCTTTTCCAGTGGTCTCCGATGAAGAGATTCTGAATGATATTTTATTTGGTTCTCTGGAGGCAAACGAGACAGCAACCATTTCGTCAAGATGATTGTAGGGGTTTGCAATAATTGCAAAATTCAGTTCTTGTTACTGCTGCCCAGTGTCTACTTCGTATGTCTTCCTTAATCTATTTGTAATGGAGGGAGATGTACACAAATTGGTAATGTTCACAAAATTGTTACCACTGTCTGTTAATCAAATTAAAGTACAGCATCGGCTAGGTTGACCAAATTGCTCAAACTGTTACGCTCTTTGAACCAAGCTAAGGTATGTCAATCGATAGATTGATATTTCGTTTCCTAACATCACTTTAGAAGTTGGCTCCTTTACCGCAACAAAACGGAATAAATTTTCTAATATCTTCCATTTTTGCATTCGCCAAATCAGAGAAGTAACAAATAGGCCTGAAAGTGAGGTAAGCATTATTCTGTATTAAAGCATTCTTCAATAACATGTTTTATTTAGTATTTAGTCATGTTTGTATAACTTATATTTCAGACTACTTTTATACGTACAAGTATAACAGATGAAATACATTATAGATTGCTCTTTAGCTAACGAATTCACTGCCCAAATAAAGATCGTTATAACAACCTGTCAGTTTTCATGCCTTGTGATGTATGTATACATATAATGAAAGGGTAGACCTCCATCATGGCTGTCACATAATCTTGGTCATGTTCCCTGCACTAGTGCACATTAAAACATTAATTCTCAACATATGAAAACGTAGTCTGGTTATTTTTCTTTTCCAAGACTCGACTTGGTCACACTGATTCAAATGAGGCAAGATGGCGCTATCGCGAAAGATAAATACCGATATTTTAGTTCTAGTTTACAGGTTACCACATCCTTAAAAATAAATGATAGCGCATTGTATTTTAAGAGTTAAATACTAAACATCAATTCACGTGAGAGTTTAACAAAGCAATCACGGTAAATCTCATTAACACATCTCTCGCGCGTTTTGGCAACTTTCCCAAACTGATGACGTTCTTTTATTATTATTATTATTATTATAGGGGGCCTACCCACGGACATGACACTGGTATCCGACAATGAAGAAAGTTAAGAGTAAGTGTTGCGTTACCACGCTGATTGCCATCTTGATAACGTCACTCAAAACAGCGGGATACCAAGCAGATAGCAAATGTCATTTTCATTATCCACGGGTATCCATTGAATTTGAGCCGGTACCCGCTACAGTACCAACAGCCGGGTTATAAAGGCACATTGAAAAAGCAAGTATGCAGGGACCAGTTAACACACGTCATGGCCTTATGGCAGACCGTTACATTTTTTTCAATGAAGTGAATTACATTGGCACTTTTGTGCACTTCGTTACTACGGCTGTTGCATTACCACTCTTGTCTGAAGTATCAGTTGAATATCAAACCACACGCCTATAAAACAATCAGATGATACAAGGGCATCGGTTTGTATTTTATATTATTATATCTTTGAGAATCACTAATGATAATTAACATAATTAATAATACTAAAATAATCTTGTTAAAGCTGATTCTCGACATCAAACAGCCGCCGCATTCCGCGCGAACCGGAGTTCAGGAATATAGATATAGACATGTGCAGCTGTCCTCTCCCTGGATTGCTGGTACACGTGCGGGGTGCCAGCGTACAAATTTGGCGCCGTACCGGGTTTAACAGAAGCACCATTTAATCTTAATGAATCGCGGAGGGGGATTGCGCAATGGATCCCACAGACCGTTTGACCATGAAGTCAGTTCTTGTAGGTATCGTGGTTTTTTATGCCTCACGTGATGTGGCTCACGTTGTGGCACACACTCTCTGTAAAACTGTCAATCTTTATACACGTAGCTCACTTGATCCAATCAATGACGCCCTTAAAGTGAAGGAACAGCATTTAGATCTTAAAATAGTTTCATATTTCAGATCCTTCGCTTACAAATGAGCAAGCGAAGTACGTACGGACCAATACTTCAAATTTAAGAGCTGGGTATTACCAAATACTCTAGGGGCAACTTTAATGGTTTTTGAGAAGTAAATGAAACTGTAAACTGTAAAATTCTTACAAAGCTGTTTAAGTAGCTTATATTGATTCGAAAGTGAGCTTAAGTGGAACTGACAGGTAACAATGTGTTGTACACTTCTCCTGTGAACAGATAAGCTGTAACTAGTCAGATTACCAAATGTTGTACCTTAAATTTATTCAACAGAATAAAAGGCATGTCAGCAAACAGGAGTTGTGCTAAATTATACTGTATAGGAAGAGTCAGTAGTAACGGAAGCATCCACCAGCAGAAGCAACAGTACCACCAAATACTGTAGGCCCCCTACCTTATATTTACGCTAAGAAGCGCCAGAAGCAGCAATGATGCAACATTACAAATGTCGTACCTTATATTAATTCAAAGAGATTAAGCAAATCAGAAACAGCAGTTAAGCCAGTGCTGTGTCAATGCCTTAGATTTATTCAAAGCACACTCTACCTTAGATCCCATTCAATAGCAAAAACTGCAAGGTATGTAGTCTTGTGACAGTTACACTTCGTCCCAAACAGAGCAGTGTTTTTAAAAGCACTGGAGTAAGTACCATGCTCTGCTGTGATCTGTGGTAAGACACACAAAGTATACACTCAGCTGGGGTAGGGAGGGGGTGCTAGACCAGGTTTCGAGCTGCGGGACACGGCATTCCGATGCCCGGTTGAGCGGTGGCACAATATGTTTGTAATTCTAACGTACCACCTCCAGGTAGACCTCCTTGGGTATAGGACTACAAAAAGCAGGTCAATAAAATGGTACGATTTTGAGGGGAACAAAAAATGTATTTTACAACCAATAGTAAAAAGAATCCCAAAAGCAGATGTCGACTAGATGTTGCAATAGTTTGGGACGTTAGGGTCAATCACCAGTAACAAGTTTGTTCTTAGTTTCTGTTTGAAGAGAATGCAATGTTGTGCATTAGTCCGAGGTTTTCAGTTCGTAGATTCTAAAGTGTTGGTATCTCCGTTAACAGGTAATACAAAGAGGTCATGACCAAGTGACCCAATCCAACCCACATTTAAACGCTCACATTTCTTCTTTGTCTTGCTCTGAATATATTATTTCGGCCCATTTGTTTACAATCGTGTCCTTCGAACCTTATACACTGTCAATAAATAAACAAGCACGTTTTCTCATCGATCGTTTATACATTTTTCTTTTGACATTTTGAAACCTTGACTGCGACTGAGAATTTGTGTTTAACCGTCTCTTTAATGTTCATTTTCACCTGGAATTCCTGCCATCCTCTAAGGTATTAATTCTTAATTGCTCTCCCCAACTAACTGGGCATATTCGATGACAGGACCCGCTTAATGTTCCCCTCACCATGCGGTGCATCAAACACCCCCTCAAGGCCCCGGCCAAGCAGTGTGATGGTACACCCCATGCTTACCGGCCGGGGCACCCATCATCTCTCTCCAGAACACAAGGGAGAATATACTATATCCTTATCATAACACGTCGGATGGTGCCTTAAACAAACAAATAAGTGGACGTACTATGGCCCGGAGTCGAACATTGCTAATTAATTGTTTCCACTATAGTAGTATTCAATTTCCCACAACCTGAAAAATACCTGCCGGGGATAGACGTTGTTAGGTAGTCACATTTATACGAACAACAAAACACAGTGCTTGAGATCTTCCATATTATTTTAAAATTTTATAAAATGAAAAATTTATTTCTTCGCATTTTGATTGTCTTTCCTCCAGCGAATGTTCTGTAGCCGGTAATGGTTCTGAGACCGACTCGTTGTCTCTGTCTAAATGAAAAGTCAATAGTAGCTATGGTCATTATGGTTTTTGTAAACGTCTGTGACAGTGAGCCTACAGGATGGGTCAAATAGATCTATTCTCAAGTCAAAGTACAATTTATGGGACCCTTAAAGCTATGGCCTAAACAAACATCACATCAGCCAATTCAGTTTTTCTCTCTCGCGCGAAATGTTCATCAGTATGGCTATTAACTTTAACAATGCAAATTAATGGGAACAAAAAGATTTTTTTTTCATGCGAGACGTTTATAACAAAATATAATTTTGATTGAATCGGCAAAAGACCTGAAGGGGTACTTGCATCAAACTATTAAAGAAAGAAAAAAATCTATTGGGTAGATTTTAATTCATGAGAAGCAAGAGTACATTGGCCCAGGTGATTAAATCGTTTATTAAACACCAAAGGATCAAACCACAATTCATGACTAAGTATAAATAACATCAGCGGTAAATGATTGTATTTTGTAAAAATAAAAATATCTCAATCAACTTAATGACGACAACACGAGTGAAAGAAAAAAGATTACCGTTGAGTTTATTGTGATTAACTTAAACATTCGAGTTTTTCATTTTGCTTGAGTGTTCTTTTGAGTGAATTCTAAAAACAGAGAATTATTTAGTATTGGATAAGTATCGTAAGTATC